>CM046447.1:56470448-56595448 GCA_025506515.1 Flaveria trinervia | reverse complement strand
GGATTTTGAGGCTTTGACAAGTGGAATACCTTATATTTTGGATTAAATGAAAAAGAAGTATACTATTTGAGTATTTTAATATAAAGAAATGAAATGAATCTATTTATAATAGTTAGTAAAGTTTAAATATAAAGTTTAATAAACTATCATAATTGTTGAAACAATCATGATTTAAACAATAATTTAAAGGTAACGTTTGAACTAATAATAATTCAATGATTTAAATTATTATTTAAAGTCTATTTTTATAAAAATAATCAAAGTATAACATTTGTTAAAAATATTTTAATATAAAAATATTAAGGTATTTGAATTAATAAATTTACAGAAAATTATTATGTGACTTTAAAATAATTACAGTTTATAAAAATTATTTTTATAATTATTAAAATTTTTCTATGTTTTTAAAGGTTGAAAAAAGCCCTAAAAATATGTTTGAGGTTGCCCGGGTTCGAACCCGGGACCTCTAGGTTATGAGGGTGCGTGTGTAACCAGTAGGCAAAGGCCGAAGCCGTGCTAAGAGATAGATTCTAATCTTTAAAAACACAAACAAGTAAAACCCCCAAAATCGCATAAACCATAGATTCAATTGGATCCAAATTGAAGCATAAACCATGAATGTGTATGTGTATGTATGTACGTACGTACGTATGTATGTATGTATGTATGTATATATGGATGTATGTATGTACGTATGTATGTGTGTGTATGTGTGTATGTGTGTATGTGTGTATGTGTGTATGTGTGTATGTGTGTATGTGTTTATGTGTGTATGTGTGTATGTGTGTATGTGTGTATGTGTGTATGTGTGTATGTGTGTATGTGTGTATGTGTGTATGTGTGTATGTGTGTATGTGTGTATGTGTGTATGTGTGTATGTGTGTATGTGTGTACGTGTGTACGTGTGTAGTGTGTACGTGTGCATGTGTGTACGTGTGCATGTGTGTACGTGTGCATGTGTGTATGTGTGCATGTGTGCATGTGTGCATGTGTGTATCACTACAAAAAAGTGCCACTTAGTGCCAGACATTTTGTGGTATTTAACTTTTGTGCCACTAATATATAGTTTTAGTGGCACTTTGTGTGTGCCATATTTGGTTGATCTATATATTTAGTCACATTTATCATCTATCCTTCAAATATAAGGTTTTAGTGTCACGTTAGTATGCCATACTTATAGGTTGAAAAACTACTCCCTCCAAATAAATCCCAGCAAAAATTTTATTAAGTTAAAAATCTAGGGTTTATAATTTACCAAATTTTATTAACCTAAATATTCATTCACCAAATTCCCTAACTTCTGCTTCTACGAACACCCATTTGGCCTTCATAACCCATTAATAGAAACAAGGGTTCATCATCGTGATTAGCAATTCAAGTTTGTTTCTTTACATACCGCAGTTGGTTTCGTTGTGGTGGGATTTCTCGAATTCTTCATCTCAATCGGATTTGTTTAAAGGTGAATTATGTACTTTTGAATTATTTTCTCATTTGGATCTTTTTCGTTGTGGTTGGATTTGATAACCTTCTAATGAGCATATTAGATAAAGGACTGATATCATTTGAAGCCAGATTTGTTTCTTGAATCGCAGATGGCACAATGAAGGACATACCGATCGACATCAATCGAAGTCAGAGCCTTGGTGATATAGTGTTAAAATCAACTGCGGGTATAATCTCAATTGGTAAACATCTTATGTGATTGATAATTCTAATACTTCTGAATCAATAAAGAATTATTGATGAGTGATAACTGATATGGAAAAATGATATTGAGAAAGTGATGAAGAAGCTATTAATGAGAAGTTTCAATTTAGGTAGATGATGCAAGTTTTTGGTGTAGGCATTTGGGTTGATATGTAAAAAAGATAGAAAATTAAGTTTTTAGAATGACCAACAATAACTAACTTCATACTTACGTAATTGTTTATTTTAGTTTTCCACTTAGTAATGAATCATTTTCACTTAATTGTTGTTAGTTGTTGGATGTAGTTTGTGTTTGAAAGTTGAAAGTTAGTTGTTTAATGTAGTTTGTGTTTGTAGGTTTCTTATCGTTCGAAAGTTCAGTCCTCAACGGTATAATCTAGAGTTAAAAAACCCAAAAAAAACAGTAGGAATTTGTAATTTATTCATCTCATCTGTACAAATTATATATTTTAAATAAAATAAAATTAGTAGCCTTCGCATAAATGCTCTTCCTGTTTTCTCTGAACCATTAATCCGAGTGAGGTGCTTGGTTTTGAATGTTCGTAAGTGTTTGTCATCCATATTGATCTATCGTATTCTGTGTGATTTTTCTTACACTATTCGTTCATATTACTTTTTGCAAGTATTTAAAGATGGAATTATGGTTTTGTTTGGATTTACACAACACTTAAAGTTAAAAACAATTTTTAATTTAATTTTTCTCTAATCTAAAACTTATAGCAAACATGAAAGAAGATGAAAATAACCTGAAACTTAAAATTTAAAGTTGATGATTCTTAACAATGGATTTATTGTTGCAGGCTTGCAGCAAAGATAGTAAGTTTACTATAGGCTTGTGAATATAATAATGTGAGGTTGACTTAATTGTTGTTAATTGTTGGATTTGATCACCGTTCATCACCGTTCGAAAGTCGAAAGTTAGTTGTTTAATGTAGTTTGCGTTTGTAGGATCCTTATCGTTCGAAAGTTGAGTCCTCAACGATATCCACCGCTGCAACTAGGTCCCTCGTTCTTTTATTTCATCAACGTTACTCTGCTCGGAAAATCAATTCGAAGATCATTAGAAGTCGACTGTGAACTCGGCTAGATTCAGGTACTTTTTCTATCTTCTTCATCATAGTAGCAGTGAACTATTGATGCCATTATTTATGTTGGTCTTACTAAAGTACATGATTGTTATTATATTACATTACAACAATTTATGTGTCATTTGCAAATTGACTTCTAAGCATTACTAGTATAAATTGTTTATCAAACAAACTTTCACAAATAGGTTAAAAGACAAAATACACATTGCTATATAACTATATATTACCACAAATTTATAATACATCTTAACATGAAGCATGAAATTTCGATTGATAATGAACTCTTTGGTATAGTTACATTGAGAATTGCATGTAGAACCTAGTTTTACTCTAGGAGTTTCAATTGAAACATAGGCCAATCACAATACTAGTTGGGACTTGATCCAGTTTGTTAAAAAGTTTAGGGGCCTATTACCGAAATTGCTTGGGGGGCTAACTTAAATTGTCTGGATAAATTAAGTGTGTGTCCTCTCCCCCCTCACCTCACAACACAATGCATCCTCCGTTACCTATTAGCATATGAACATCATAATAGTTTGCAGGACCGGTGAAGGGTATGCACTTACAACACAACAACACAGTGAGGAGAGTTGCTAAAAAATACTTAAAAGATCAAACAAGGAACTGTTAACCTTTTTAATGATACTAAAAACACAAGTAAATATGAGACAGATCATATAGCAAAACACACAAGGAGTTGGTTTTCAAGATTGCAGTATATTGCTTTCTCAAGTTCTATTACAAATGTTACAAAGCATGTGAGAAAGTTACAAATGCTTGAGATACATATACTACATCCTACAACCGACCATACTTTGAAGGTCAGCTGGATACAATTGACTAGACAATAAACAAAATCAATTGTAGAGTCAAAAGTCAGATTGCCTTTTGACTAGTGACTATGACATGCCATAGCTCACATCCTAATATATTACAAAAAGGATAAAGTACATAAAGTAGAAAGTTACAGACTCAAGACCTCAATGTACAGCTACCAGAAGCATGGAACTTTTCACCAACTTCTGAAAGTTGGTGACTATATAGAGTTGCAGCGGAAATGGGTCCAGCTTTATGTAAAAAGTACATCAGATAAAGCATGTGTTCAAAAGTCTTCGGAAGAAATCTTTCTTCAAGTGTTGGCTTCGGAAGACTTTTCCTTTGAAGCTTCAGAAGACTTCATCTTTGGCTTCGGAAGATATTGGTCTTGGCTTCGGAAGATATTGGTCTTGGCTTCGGAAGATTTTACACTTAGTGTAATTTTTTCTGATGCTGGTGTGAAACTTCCGAAGCATTCTACTTCAGTACATTTGTGCATGCATGCAGGAGAGACTTTGGGAGTTTGGGTTGCATCAACCTTTATATTTAATCCTTACAATCTCCCCTTTGGCTGATGCTACCAAAACACTTGAAGACTTCAGATATTAACAGTCCTCATCAGGATAATGACCGTCCCTTTCTTCATGAGATGATAAGGATCACTCAGACTCTCAAAGTGTCTTCTCATGTCAAAGAGATCATGTAGAGGTAGATTGAACATGTCTTGCCATGTGTAGACATTCATAATACCTTGATCTCTGATGACATGCCATCTTTTTGGATTTGTAGTGTATGTCCAGGACAAGATGGGTCTCCCTGATGCTAGAGGAGCTATTTGAATTGGAGTTGGTTGAGCATCCTCTATTTGCACATCCTCTGGATGTTCTAACTCATCTTGAGGTTTGGAGATGGATGCTTCTTTCTTATTCTTCATTGGTTTTGGTTTGGAAGCCATCCTTTTACTCCTTTTTGAACTTGTTAATTGAGAAGACTGGCCTGCAGCACTTGATTGATCTTCTTTGTCTTTCTTAGTTGGGTTTTCCTCTCTCACAGAGTCAGATTGAGAGGGGACAGAACCTTGCTGTGGATCAGAAGAGGAAACTTGTTGAGGCTCAGTAGGAGATTCAGGTTGTGTTGTCTTAAATGGTTCAACCTTAATCTCTACTTCCTGAGGGACCTGACTTGGTGGGGAGTGTAAGTCAACAAGTTCACCTCTTTAAATCTTCTGCTTGATCACTTTGATGTGCTCATCCATGATGGTCAGAGACATAGGACCAAGTCTCCTTCCGGAGAATCCATACATCTTCAAGAAGCTCATCATCCTCTGCCTATCAACAAACTTCTTCATACTTTTCTGGATGATGGCTCTTGACTTTGCAGCCTCTTCCCTTAACTTCCTTTTGGTGATCTTTCTTTCTTTGACTATCTCAAGTTCAAGTTGTTTGAGGTACTCAAACTCAATATAGGCAAAGGGTAAGGAAGAAGTGCAGCAACCTGATAGAGGCTTGTGGCAGTTAGGTAGTTGATCATGTTCATCCTATCTTTTTCTTTGTCTACCTGAGGTTCTTGTGGCACCACATCCTCTTGCATAGGACTTTCTTGAATTGGGGAGAGAGAAGGCACATGCTTGTATAGTCTTTTCTTTCTTCTTTCTTCTTTGATATGAAGAAGTAGCTTTGCATCCTTTGCCTCCTTTCTTTCCTTTTGACAATTCCTTGTCAGCCACTTCATTTAACTCATCTAAGGGGAGAAAGATGATGTTATATATGTCATAGTTCCTGGTCTGCAAGTAGTTGATCCGGACTGCCCTTAACTCATCATTCTGAGTGTTTGGTATGGGCGCAACCCTAATAGCAGATTCCATGAGCCTTGCAGACCTAGTAGAGGAACCTTCTCCCCTTAGCCTCCTTTTCCTCTCTCTCCTCCTCCACAATCTACTCATAAGTCATTTTTCTTTTCTCTTTATCACTCACAGACCTTTATGACTCTGGGTGGAGAGAGCTTTGGACTTCATTGCTTGGTGTAGCTTCCAAGCTCTAGCCATAGAGAGGTTGAGATGCACCTTCACCAGCAGGTGTCTCATAAAGGGAATGAACCTCTGCAACAGTTAATGATGGTGAAAAGGGCTCTCAGGTTTTACCACTAGACCTTCAGTCAAGGTTTCCCCTATAAAGCTAATCTTAGGGTCAGCCTCAACATCCAGTTGACTGATGATATTGCCTGATTGCCTTCGTCTCCTTCTGAAGCTGAACTCTGTAGTGATTCTATCTTGAATTCTTTGAGCAAGCTTGTCAGCTTGTCTAGATTGTCCTTGGTTGACAAGTGGCATGCTAACAAGATCAAGAATTTCATAGAAGTTCAAGGTCTGAAAATTGAATACTTCTTGCTGCCTTTGAACTCTTTGAATGGTAGGGCACTTCTGTTTTCATCATACATCCACCCAATAATGTGATTTGAAGTTGGTGGAGATGACATTGCCTTTGGTATTCCTTCCTCAAACAGACTTTGAATGTAGGAGTCTATGAAGTCTACATCAATGTGAACTTGAGGAAGTTGCTGAGTATATACAATTGCAAGTAAGGATGGTGAGTCCTCAATGTCCATACTCCCTAAGGAACTCCCAGGTTCTATAACTATATGACTTTCTCCCCCTTTTTGGTAGCATCACCCTTTTTCATAGGTGAGCTAGGAGTTAGGTCAATCACACTTACAGGTTCTTGTGTTCCTGGTTGAGCTCTTCTTAAAGGTCTCCTAGCTAGTTGTTCCCTGAGATAAGAAATCTCAAGTTGTTGATCATTGACCCTATTTTGCAAGGTAGTCACCTGAGATTCAAGTGACTGACCTTGGAGACTAAATAGGTGCATATTTGTGACAATTTTTGAATCTTTAGTCTCAGATTCCTCTCATCTTCATCAGAAGAATCATTGGGGGATGAGATGATTGGACCAAAGTCCTCTTTCTCATCACCAGCTTCAGGTTCTTGGTTGTTGGATTTCCTCTGCTCACTGGCAACCTCAGTTGAGGTGTCAATGGGTTGAGTTACCATGGTTGAGGTCTTAATGATGTAATCACTTACAAAAGTGAGAGCCTCTTCCATATGGATATCCTGAACAGTTCAAAAGTATCCACCTCAGTTATGGGTGACTGATATGGGCTAGACATAGGAGACTCAGGAGCACTCATCTATCTCTGAGAAGTAAAAAATAAGAGACAGGCATGGTACTCACTGAACCTAAGTCTATATCAGTATAGAAATCAAGGTTAGGAATGGGTTGGTTTAAGTCTAAAGGCTGGGGATGGTAGCTATCCCCTGAAGGTTGTTCACTTGAGTGTTGAGACTTAGGATGAAGACTTAAGGAAGTTGGGCTTGTGAGCTCATCAGGCTGAGCATGAGGAACCTCAGCAGTGATCTTTGAAGTAATGGGAGTGGTTTGCTCCTCAAGGGAAGTGGGAGCTCCGGTATCCACTTCCTCATGTATGGGTGAGTATATGGGGACCTGCACACACTTAATAGTTTGAGTAGGGGTTCATTTGGATTTTTAGTGGTAGGTGAGGGTGATTTGTTGCTGTTATGGTGGTTGAGATGTATAAGGTGTAGGTTTAACACTAGCTAATGTTGCTAGGTTGTCACCTTGAGTAATGAGCTCTAACATTTTTGAGACAAGGGCTGTTTCCCCCAGAGAAGCCAAAAGTTGGCTTTCTTAAAATTTTAAAGATGCCAGGCTTCATCTGTCCCAGTTTAAGAATATTGTCTGTTCCCCTTAACTCTGAGCCCAATTCACAATTAAGAATGTATTGAACATATCTAGGGAGCATGTAGTATTCTAAGAAGTCCAAGTTTTCAAGTAAATTAGTATAAACAAATTGAGAATACCTGAACTTGATCCTGTGAACCATCCCATGCATTATTAAGGAGAGATCCTCAGGAATTTGGTCCCACCATCCATGCTTCTTAGACAAGCTGTGGATAACTACATGAAGTAGATATTTCCACTTGGATGAGACCTTCCCTTTCCTGAAGGTCTTTACAAAGAAATCTCCCTCATAGCCCATCTGCTCAAAAGAGTGGTTTATAGCTTCTTTTAGGAAGAACACCTCACCTTCTTTATCATCCAGCTGAAGATGATTGTTGATGATGGCTGAAGTGATGAAGACTTTTCTCCATTGCACTGTGGCAGACAGTGCCTTTTCCCCATCCATAACGACCTCTTGGAAGATCTTCCAAAATTCAAGCAAATGATCCTCACAAAGAGTAGGATCAATAGTAAGGGAGGTGAAGTAGTTTGATAAGGCCAAGAAATGGCAAACCTCTAAGAAATGTGGATCTTTCTCAGAGTTTATCAGAGCAACTTGGTTGTGTTGCCTGTGTAACTGCATTGAGAAATTATGTTCATTTCTACGATTAGGTTGGCCATTGTGAGAAATCTTAAGGATGAAGGAAGGAAGAACGAAGGCGTTTCAGAGAGAAATTTTGGAATTAGGTTTGGAGGAAAGATGAAGATGATAGAAAGAGGGGAACCGTTGGGTTTCTATGTGAAAAGGATTTAAGACAAACTTAATGAAAGAGGATAAACTTTGAAATCCGGATGTCGGCCCCACCTCTGAAAAAGTAATTTACTTTTTGTTCAAAAAGTAGTTTCCTTGGAAGTCAAAAAGCTTTCGAAGGTAAATTGTCTTCGGAAGTTTTAATGAAAATGCTTTCAAAGCCAAAATGACTTCGGAAGAATTTCCTAAGAGCTTTTGAAAAATTTTGCTTCGGAAGAAAATTAAGACTTGGATGTTTTGTTCAAAAGAACAAAGCTTCCAAGAGTTAATTTGCTTCGGAAGAAACTTGTCCTCGAAAACATATAAGTACCAAAGAGATATTTTAAGCTTCGGAAGATATTTCAGAAATTTCTTCCGAAGGAAAATTTCTTAGGCAGTTATTTGCTTTTTTTGAAGGAACAAGTTTCTTCTGAAGATAATAGAATATCTTCCGAAGGATGAAAATTTTTAAAAAATCTAAGGAAACTCTTCAAAAAGTTTTCAGCCAGAGAAAACAAGAGCTTATGAAGGTGATAAACTAGACAACTTAGGACACATAGATTTTAAGAAATAATATGAATTAGTTTTAAGAAAAATTTACTCAAAGTTAATCATCCCAATAGCTGATATAAGATACTTAAATCTCTCTTCATCAAAAGCTTTTGTAAACAGATCAGCATATTGTTCATTTGTGTTAGCTTTGACTAGCTTAATTGATCCCTTTTCAAAGTTATCTCTAATTAAATGATACCTGATATTGATGTGTTTTGTCCTTGAGTGTTGCATAGGATTCTCTGTGATAGAGATAGCACTGTTGTTGTTTATGTGAATGGGAGTGTCCTTGACGTTTAATCCATAGTCAAGCATTTGATTCTGAATGCAAAGCACTTGACCATAGTAGCTTGCAGCAGCAATGTATTCAGCTTCAGCAGTTGATGCAGAGACACAAGATTGTTTCTTGCATTGCCATGAGACAACCCTTCCACCAAGAAACTGACATCCCCCAGATGTAGATTTTGTAGTCATATTGCAACCACCATAATCACTATCTATATATGCATACAGATTAAAGTCAAAATTCTTAGGATACCAAAGACTAAGTGTTGAAGCACCTTTGAGGTATCTTAGAATCCTTTTGACAGTGATGAGGTGAGACATCTTAGGCTTGGCTTGATATCTTGCACAAATACATGTGGCAAACATGATATCAGGCCTGCTAGCTGTGAGATACATAAGAGACCCAATCATAGCCCTGTAAAGGTGTTCATCCACACACTCACACTTAAGATCAGGTCCAAAGAAGTGGTTTCTTGCTATGGGTGTCTTAGCAATCTTACAATCAGTCATGTTGAATCTTTTGAGTATGTCTCAAACATACTTTGACTGACTAATGAAGATGCCATCTTTAACTTGCTTCACTTGAATTCCCAAAAAGAAATTGAGTTCCCCCATAGCACTTATTTCAAATCTATCTTTCATCAGTTTCTAAAAGTCTTTGTAGAGTTTTGGATTAGTTGAACCAAGATGATGTCATCAACATACACTTGAACTAGCATTAAGTCATTTCCCTGTCCTTTGATGAAGAGATTTCCATCTATAGTAACCCTTCTGTATCTGTGCTTGCATAGGTACTGAGATAGAGTCTTATATCATTTCCTTGGTGCTTGGTGCAGCCCATAAAGAGCTTTGTCAAGCTTGCAGACATAATTAGGATGAATAGGATCTGCAAAACCAGGTGGTTGTTTGACATACACCTCTTCATTAATCACCCCATATAGAAAAGCATATTTGACACCAAGTTGATAGACCTTGAAGTTCTTGGATGCAACAAATGCCAAGAATATCCTAACAACTTCTAGTCTTGCTATAGGAGCAAAGACATTAGTGTAGTCATTTCCTTCTTCTTGTGTCTACCCTTGAACAACTAGTCTAGCTTTGTTTTTGAAGAAAATACTTCTATCATCTTTCTTGTTCCTAAACACCCATTTGGTTCCTATAGTAGTCTTCCCATGAGGAAGAGGACAAAGGTTCCAAACTTTCTGCCTTTTGAATTGAAGCAACTCCTCTTGCCTGGCTTCAACCCAACTTCCATCCTTCAGAGCCTCATCAATTTTCTTTGGCTTTCTCTGGGACAAGAAACAAGAGTGAAGAAAAACATTTGCTTCATGGGTTTGTCCTCTTGTTCTTATCCCTATGTCAACATCTCCAATGATGTTGTGGTGGGGTGAGACTTATGGATCCTTAGTTGAGGGATCACAACAAGTTGATGAGATAGATCTAAATTAGAGAAATTTAGATCTGGCATTGATGCTTCTCCCACCATATTAACACACTTATCAAGTGAAACTTGATCCATGAGTGTGTGACATCATTGATGTTTTCATTTATGGAGTGGTTATCAGCATCAAGAAATTCTTGATCACTATCACCACCCTATTGTCTTTTGCATTTGAAGCTTCTTTATCTAGTTGTTCAGCCTCTAAGCTGGAATTTGAAGGCATCTCAGATGTATCAGCTGAATTTGTCATTGTTGTGCTAATAGAAACCTCATTTGCAGAAGTAGTTACAACTAGACTTGAAGATATTTAGGTTGAAGATCTTCCAAGTTCAAATCTTGGATCAGGATCACCTGGTGATAAGATATTTGTAGATCCTAAAACATTCTCACAATATTTGTTAAAACATTTGGTAACTAAATCAAGATCAATTAGCCAATCAGGACCAGAACCAGCCACACAGGATATGTGTTCATTGAAAGTTATAATGGCTGACTCCTCAACAATTCTAGTTCTGAGATTGTATAATATATAAGCCTTAGCTTGAGAAGAGTATCCAATTAAGTGTCCATCATCTAATTTCTCAGCAAATTTGGCAATTTGATCTTTGGTATTCAAGATGGTTCAAGGGCATCCAAATGACCTGAGAAAACCAATGAAAGGTTTCCTCTTATGTCAAAGTTCATAAGGAGTCTTGCCATGAGTCTTAACCACTAAAACTTTGTTTTGCACATAGTAAGAAGTGTGTGCCCAAAGGGTGATAGGCAGCTTAGAGTCAGACAACATGGTTCTTACAGCTTCAATAGTTTCCTGTTTCTCCTCTTAGCAACACCATTTTGTTAAGGAGTCCTGGGAGCACTATATTGTCTTGTAATACCCTTTTCATCATAAAATGAATCAAGGATTTGGTTTTTAAATTCAGTTCCCTGATCACAACTTATGGTTTTGACCTTGTGATCACATTCATTCTCAATCTTTAAGATGAAATTCTTTAGAATCTTAGAGGTTTCATCCTTAGTTTTAAGGAAAAAAAACCCAAGTGAATCTTGTAAAGTCATTTGTGATCACCAAACAATAAAAGGTCCTTCCCAGATTCATTACACTGGTGGGGCCAAAGAGATCCATATGTAACAAGTGTAGGGGTGTAGTGATAGAGTTTCTTTCCTTAGGCTTATGAGATACTTATTTTGTTTCCCTTTTAGGCATGTAACACAATAATCATCATTTGTAAACTCTTTCTTTGGCATTCCGGTTACTGAATCATTCTTAATCAGTATATTCATGTTTTAAAGTTTACATGGCACATTCTCTTTTATGCCATAGGAAAGGCTCATCACTATTAGTTTTAGATAGAAAGCATGAGACTTCTCCAGAGGGAGATGTTTCTTGAAAATCCATCTTGTACATGTTCCCTTTCCTGGGGGCTCTAAGCAAGATATGCTCATGAGGAATGACCACCCTGGGCTTGAGAACAATGCACTCATGCTCAGTAAATAACATGTTATGACTCTGATCACAAAATTGGGATACACTCAAAAGATTGTAGCCAAGCTCCTTGACAAAGTTTACCTTCTCAATGCTAAGCTTACCATTTGTGACCTTGCCCTTTCAGAAATGTAACCACCTTCATCTCCTACAAAAGCAACTGACCCTCCATCAATTCTTTCAAAGTTCAAGAGTAGTGACCTATTACCTGTCATGTGCCTGGAATAGCAACTATCAATGATCCAGACATTCTTGTTTGTCTTGAGCTGTCCCTGCACAAGAAAATGATTAGTTATATTGAAACCCAAGCCTTACAGGTCTTGGACTCATCAAAAGAAACAAAAGGTGATGTAACAGTAATAGATCCTATAGTTGTGCTTTGAGGATCTTGTGATGTTGTTGATGGAGAACTTTCAGTCACTTGGTCTTTCTTTGACTTCCACACCACCTTTGTGTTAGGACCGTTTACGTACGGAGTACTAACTGATTATGCACCTATACAACTCAAATAGTGCAGAATCCTATTTGATTGGTGATCCAATCAGAGAGAACACAGTTTAGATCAATCTAACGATTAATGAAACATTAAGAATGATTAGAGAACGATCAATGAACTTGGAACAAGTTTTCTTGAGTCTCTGGATGGCTAGGGTACGATTATGTGCATAGGTATTTGAATTGTTATGTTTTTTCACGAATTAGGTTGTATTTATAGGTTAGCGTCTTCCAGTCGTACGACTCAACCATTAGCATGGTTCAGTCGTGAGACTGAATCATGCGATTGATCCATCCGCACGACTGAAGGTCCAGTCGTGCGACTGAGTCAATCTTATGTCTCAATCGGGCGACTGATCCAGTCTCCTAGTTCAGTCGTGCGACTGGTCCATTAGCATGAAGTGTTCATGCGTATGGTCCATTAGCATGGTCCATTTGCATGAGAACTTCACACGATTAAGTTTGTACATGTTTCTTAGTAATTATTGACTAAGAATTATGGTCAAAAACCACAAACCTATATAGTTAGTTCACTATAAGTTATCACATAATAAAAATGAAATATTAAACATTATAAGCATCAACCACACATTGTATTTCATTCATACCCATTCAATTACATATATGTAAGACATGATAGACATTTTACATTAAGCTCCTAAATTAGGTGCATATGTATCAACAAACTCCCCCTTGGACCTAGTTTACATCATTGTCTAACATTCTTCATTAGCTCTTTGAATTTCTTATACTTTTCCTCTCTTGTAACTTTGGCATGTATCTCGAATGCAAAACAGAGTCTTATCACGTTCTGAAACTGGAGGGCTTGTATGATATCTTGCGATTCATAGAATAGTGGCCACTTGTATAAGGTATATACATCATCAGCAGACAAGTTGGTCAGCTACATAGGGTCAAACACCCGGATAGTATCCATTTGGCTCTCTTTTTGTAAGACTATGACTGCTTCACATGTTCTCCAATTGTAGTACCACCACTTGAAGTGTGGAGTGAAGTCCTGTGGCATTTTCCGTAGATGGATTTTGGACATTGTACGCGGATGACTCCACTTCAGCACTACCTTAGGCTTTCTAGTAATTGGATCAACTTCAGACCTTCTGATGTACCTCTTCGGTTGTTGAGGTCTGAAGTTTACCCATCTAGTGTGGTATTCTTTCCTTAAAGCACCTTCAAACTAGTCTAACATTTTTCTCGGATCAGCATACAACAACTTTAGGCATGCCAGCTGGTTGAGCTCAAAACCAGGGAGAGTCTTTAGATCATGTGGGAATCTAAAGTACTCTATGCCCTTCTCTCTCTTATTGCATACACATTCAGATCCTCAAAATATGCCCATGCAATGATCTTGCCTAACACCTTTAGGTGTTTCTTGACTTTATATAGCTTGGTGTAGAAATTGGCTTTTGTGCACTGCGCAGGGCTCGGATCTCAGCAAAACAGGCTGCCCATTCAGCCTTTTTGATGTCAACATCAGCATCTAAGCCTTGGGCTTGACCCTCATTCTTCTCAGTCTCTTTCTCCATCTGATCTAGCTTGTCAAATGTATCACTGCCGAAAGTATCACCCAAGTTGGGGACTACATTTCCCTCTCGGTCAGTGTACTCTGGATAGTTGTCAGCTGTGACATCCTCAATCTCCATTTCGTCTACATTGTTGAGCACATCATCACTTGTCACTTCAAAAGTAGGCGCATCCTTGACAATCTCATTTGGGTTTAGCCTGAACATCTCAGCAAGTTTCTCGTCAGTCAGGTCATGTATGATTTCTCCTTGTTCGGGAGTATAGCTCACCGACCTTCTGACTATCCCTTACAAATCAAGAATCATTCTAAGTTGAGACTTGATTTGCTGTAGGGGAGCAACATCATACTCATCTTGCTGAGATGTTTGATCTGCTTGATTTATACATTTAAAAAACACAACAATTGTTAGTAATTAATCAAGACATTCAAACATTTGATAAAGACACATAAACATTAATCACGTAATTTTAATACAAGATATAAGTACAAAACTTTTCAAATACATAAACATCTAAGCATTACTTTTGTCTTGAATGGCTGGCTTCTCAGCAGGTGGGGCGGCAGATGATGCTCCTTGGTCTTGATTTCTCTTTGTCATTCTCTCTTGACCCTGAGCTGAGGCAAATACAGCTACACTCCTTCTTTATCATTGTCATCATCCTGCCTTCCCCCTCTCCCTTCATCTTCATTGGCCTCATCATCATCACTATCATCATCACCATCATCATCCCCCTCTTTTATCTTCAGTGGCTCATCTTTTAATCCTTTTAGTTTGAGCATGATAGTCTTGTTAGAGGCCTCCAACTCCTATATTCTCTTTGCTGATTGGTCGTTTCGCTCCTGGAGTTAGGAGATCTGTTGTGCTTGCTGAGCAATCTGCTGTGCTTGGGTAGCGTTTAGCTCCACAAGCTAACTTAGTTGAGCAGCTTTCTCTTCGTCAGCAGCCAGCAGCTTCAGCACCATATGGTTAAGTGCAGCCAACTGTTCCTCTACCCCAATGGGGGGTAGAGTGGGTCCTGTGGTGAATGTGTGGTGGGATGGTGGTCCTGCTTAGTGGCTGGTGGTGGTAGTGGTGGCAGTGGTGAATATGGGTGGTGGCATATGAGTGGCTGGTGAAGGGTTGGCTGTAGTAGTGGTGGATGGGAGAGTGGAAGTAGTGGTAGGGGGTGTGGTAGTGGTGCTGGTAGCTTTGGTGGATGTGGTGGTAGCTGTGGTGGTAGTGGTGGCAGTGGTTGTAGGAGTGGATATGGTCACTGTTAATCTTGGCCTCTTCCCCTTTTTGCCATAGGGTTGAGCCATTCTCTTCCGCTTCGAGCCCTTAGACACAGTGGCTCCCCCGTGGCTTTTGGGCGGGTCCGGGGTATATGATGGATCTGTATCAGCAACAGCAGCATCCCCGGACTCCCCGTGGCATACACCTACCACCCTGAGACCTCTCCCGTGGCTACGACCCGGCTCCCCACCGTTCGCACCAGAGGCTCTTCATCGGACTCCTCCTCCTCCTCCATCTGGAAATCAGGGTGAATGGGAGCAGACTCGGGTCCCCCCTGACCATCACCTCCCAGATCAGCATCATGGTCATCACCATCGGAGTCATTGGAGGGTAGGGAAATCTGCTCAACATCCGAGTCATTATCGTCGTGGCGCCACTTCCTCCTAGCTGGCGCCATGTAGTCATCCCGGGCCATATGCCCAAACAACCTCCTTACTAGGGGCTTCACCTACTTGCCCCGATAAACCTTCATCCTCCCTAGTGTAGTGTCATCCATGACCTCTAGAGTCACTGCATCATCACTCTCTTTGGTAGCGAGGGCAGCTTTTGGTCAGTGATCATCTGGAGGAACTGAGGGTACATACAGAATCCCTCCTTGCCCTTGCTTTTAGGTTCTCGACCCAGTAGTTGAAGATCATCCTTGAGAAGCTGAATGGATGATTCAGTACCAGAGCCACGTAGGCATTCTGGATCTGATCAGACAGCTCATCAAATCCTCCCTTCCTCGAGGCAATACACTTCAGCAGTACATGGGCTAAGTACTTGAGTTGGGGCACAGGTTGCTCTTGTTGAGCACACCTGCATTTATGTCCCCCGAGTACTTAGCTCAAAGAAAGCAACCTCGGACAGTCAATGGATGTAGTCTGGTAGGGCAGTCACTGTCATCTCCCAACGCTTACACCCTCCTGAAGTCTTCCTCACTGATCTCTATCGCTTCTCCAAATATGGTACTCCTAATTCGATGTGGTTCAACAGACCTATCAATAATGGCGCTTTCCCAGAACGCCTGCTGAATCGATTGATAAGGTGTGCACGGCGTAGATATAGCCTTGAAGATCCTCAATCTCCCTAGGAAAGCGATGATCCCAGCAAAGTCAGCAGTATTCCGTGAGGTGACGTCCAAATGAGCACATAGGTTACGCTTTGTGCTCATAGTCCATCGACTCGCCATGTTTCTGTTACACAATAAATAAACGTTAGAGTTTGTGTAAGTGAATGACACTTGAATTTTAATGAACTTGAATCGTTTTGTTCTGTCGTGCGAATAGACAATCCGACTGAGACTTAGTCGTGCGATTGAGCTCAGTCGTGCGAATGAACCTGCGACTCAACTGAGTCGTATGTTGTTCTATGCGGTTGAATCAGTCGTGTGACTGAGTTCATACGCATGGTTCATTCGTGCGATTTAGTCATTTGCCTATTTCAGTCATGCGATTGCTGTTCATCAGTGTGTCCATTCACATAACGTTTTGTTCCGTACTGTAGAGTCGAATTTTGGTCAATACTTGATGTTAAATGTTCAGGTTAGTCTCACTTGACTCGCAATCCATCAAAATTGCACTTAGTACTAAATAATTTGACATTTAAGTACAAATTAGTGGTTTATTTAAAGGTTTTGTCTCAGTTTTTGTTTTGAACCGATTTGAACATTTAGTGCTTGCTTAATCTGTGCATTTTGATTGAATCTAGTCGCGCATTACTTGTAGAAACAAAGCGGAATCAGTGAGTGTCACAAATAGGGGGTAGAGTGGTATTGCTTTCGTGCGATTTAGGGGCGATTTGGGGGTGATAAATGCCTGCGACCGACTCCCCCTCTATTTATACTAGGGTTTCCATCAGTTATGCGACTGAACCTATTCGCACTCTTGATTCATGTGACTGGGGCTCAGTCGTGCGACTTGCTTAGTCGGTCACAATCATTCGTATGACTAGGTTTTAGTCGTGCGACTAACTCATTCGGTCAGCTTCATTCGTCCGACTGGGGTTCAGTCGGATGACTGACTCAGTCTGTCACCACCATTTGTGCAATTGGCTCATACTCATGATCCAATCGAGCGAATGGTTCAATCTCATTGCTTCTCATTCATGCTACTGGTCCAGTCGTGCAAATGACTCAAACTTGTTCATTTGACCTTATGCACTTTCAAAAACTATCCTTTTAACAATAGATAAAACTTTATCAGTGATGATCATCTCAGACATGACCCTTTTAATTTGAAAGATTTGGTCACCTAAGACGTGACCCTTTGAGTGAGTGATTCACAAATTAAGACGAGTTGTTGAGTTCAACTCTTACATTACACTTTACTAAAATTAAACAGAAAAACTTTGAAATTAAGAACAATAACACGACATATTTTGTAATTTTGATTAGAGATGAAATACAACCTATTAGAAGAATTCTTGATTTTACTTCCTGGACAACACAGCTTCAGTTCTAGTTAATCATTTCTTGTATGATTCATTTTTGAAATCATACAGGTATATCAGTCTCACTTGGGACTCTTTAATAAACAATTTTGATGCTTGATCCTTGTTTTCACTGATAGTCAACAACAATTTTAGGAAAGCATACTAGTGCTACAAGATGCACACAATGATTTTGACTTTCAAGAGTTGCAGCTCACGATGATTGTCAGTATACTTGTCCTCTTAAATCCATACACAGATTTTTGACACACATTGGTGATGATTTAAGGTTTAATTATTTCAACAAGCATTTGTGGATCCCATGCTTATATGGTAATCAATGTTCCTCAAGAGATTTTTGAGCGGTCTACGGGTATTATACAAGAAGAAACTATTCTAGAGCTTTCAAAGAGATGCTAAGCCTCAGGTTAGTGCCACCACACAGCAGAGAGACACAAAACAACAATGAATTCTAGAATATTTAGGTTATGCTTATCCTCAGGTCAGTGCCATCACACAACAGAGAGGCACACAATCTATCTTCTTGTTTGAGCAATCATTTTCTTTTTGCATGGATCGCACCAACAACATAGGCTATTAGCTTGATTGCATTTTGCATTTTTCATGTGCTTTGCTCATATTTCATTGTCATCCGCACACATTTGTGGCGTTGATTTTACTTGTCACCCCTTATTGGAACTTTGTTGATTGTGTTAACCAGGGATAAGGTGTGTACTCATAGCTTGTTGAACAACTTAGTTTGAGCTTGAAATCACCAATGAGGTCTACTTATCTATTGAGTTGAATCTACTGACACATCATCTGATGCGCTAACAACCTCTAGGTTTACTTTCTCTATGTTACCATAGTAGCGTACTAGTTTAACTATCATCTTTCCTTTTTTTTTGCTTTGACTATTCAGACTTAACTTTGAATTTTGCATCATGAGTAGTTAAACCTTTTAAAGTCCCAAATGAATTTGTTCCCTGTGTACTATCATTTTCCAAAATTCGTTGAATCGTATCACATATTTGACTTCTTTCATTTTAGTTAAGCTGTCCCCCTCCCTCATTTTTAAGTAATTAAATAAAACTACTAAGCTAACCTATTCTCCCCCTAAAATTCTAAAACCGAAAATGTTTTTGTGTTTAGAATTTTAATAGGTGAAGAAATACAATAATAAAAAAAATAAAAACTTGACTCTACTCGTCGAACTTTGTACTCTCATCTTCTGGAATCACTTCACATTTCTTATTCACGCCGTTGACCTCTAACAGATATAAAAATCTTGGTTTATCAAACGCTTTTGTGTAGAGGTCAGTGCGTTGAAAGTCCATATTAATTTTAACAACATTGATTAAATTCTTTTCAAAACAATCACATATAAAGTGATATTTAATTCCGATGTGTTTTGTCTTAGGATGTTGGACAAGATTTTTAGTTACGGTAATAGCAGGAAAGTTATCAACAAATATAGCAGTGTTAGAGAATTTCAAACCGTAGTCCCGCATTTGCTGCTGAATCTAGATGATTTGTGAACACCAGCTTGCAACGTATTCAGCTTCACAAGTTGACAGAGCAACCGAGGTCTACTTCTTACACTGTCACATGACTAATTTTCTCCCAAAGAATTGACATCCTGCTGAAGTTGAGTTGTAGTTCATTTTGCAGACACCCTAATCCGAATCAATATACGCTGTAAGCTCAAAGTCATCATCATGAGGATACCACAACCCAAGTGTTGGAGTACCCTTCACATAACGAAATATCCTTTTGACTCCTATGAGATGGTTGACTTTTGGTTTCGCCTGATATCTGGAGCAGAGACACATCGCGTACATGATATGAGGTCGTGAGGCAGTGAGGTACATGAGGGATTTAATCATTCCTCGGTACATGGTGGCATCTACCAGATCACCATTTTCGTCGGGTGCCACATCGTGGTTTGTAGCTAGTGGAGTCCCAGATGCCGAAGCATTCTCCATATCGAACAGTCTGAGAATATCGCCTACATACTTGGTCTAATGTAGAAATATCCCTTTTGGTGTCTAATCCACCTCTAACCCAAGGAAGAACTTCATCTCTCCCATGGCACTCATCTCAGATTATGTCATCATCGTAGATCTGAACTAGCAGTAAGTCACCATCCTTTTCTTTGATGAATAGTGTACAGTCAATCACTCCTCTACGAAAGCCGTGTTTCACAAGATGAGTCGAGAGTTTTTCATACCATGCTCTAGGGGCTTGGTGGAGCCCGTAGAGAGCCTTATCCAGCTTGTAAACTCTATCTCGATGATATGGATCCTTAAATCCTTCGGGTTGACTGACATACATTGTCTCCCGGATTTCACCATGAAGAAATGCACTCTTTACATCCAGTTGATAAACTTTAATCTTCATGTAGGATGCATAGGCTAGGAAGATACAGATTGCTTCCATTCTTGCCACAGGTATAAAGACTTCATTGTAATCAATACCCTCGACTTGCGAAATTCTTGAACTACAAGTCAAGCCTTGTTTCTTATTATGACTCATTGGTCATCTTTCTTGCATTTCAAGACCCATTTTGAGCCAATGACCTTAGCACCTTTAGGTCTATCCACTAGTGTCCATACTCCTAACTTCTTGAATTGAAGAAGTTCTTCTTGCATGGCACTCACCCATGCCTCTTCGTTTAGGGCTTCACTAACATATTTTGGCTCAAATTAAGACACAAAACAACAATATGCACCATTGTGAAGATATCCCTTTTCCATCACTAAGGCATAATCAATTGAGTATAGCTAATTTCTTGTCTAAACTCCTGATCGAACATCTACAATGACATTTTCCAAAGGATGATACACGTTTAGTCGTGATCCAGGAGTGGTGGGTACAACTACCTCATTATCTAGATTGTGAACAGCAGGTTCGGTATCTATGCAGTAGGAGTGTGAAGTTCTGAAGTGTCAGAAGCATCAACATCAGATGTTTGTGTACTTGCAGTAGAAGGAACCTGTTCCTCCTGTCCACCTGATCATTTGCCACATCTTCATCATCAGAGAAGGAGTCACTTACCTTAAGTGCTCCCCCTGAAAAACTAGAAGACTCACCTTGTGACGCTGAGGTCGTCGGGTCCAGTGATGGTGTATTTAACACCTTGTACATCATTCTAGTCGATAACTCATCCTCAGGAGGGGAGAGCGAGATGTTGAAGGACTTAATGAATCCATCATAGTCGAAAAAGAATGAGGGTCCTTTTCCAGCAAGGGGGTGGTGTATCTCTGTACATCAACGTTGCACCACAATTCTACTTGACCCGTTGAGTTTTTGTAAACTCACTTATTCGGTATGTTGTATCCTAAGAAAATTCCTTCTTCAGCCTTCTCGCTGAACTTCCCTGACTAAGTTTTCTTTAGCAGCGTACATGGTGCACCAAATGGCTCGAGGTACTCCAGATTTTGTTTACGTCGTTGGAGCAACTCATAGCATATTTAACCGTGACATTTTACCACTAAGACTCGATTGAGGGTATAACATGCGTTAGCTACTGCCTCATTCCAAAAGTGGATAGGCAGTTTTGAGTCTGCTAGCATCGTCTGGGCTGTCTTTATCAAGCTTCAATTCTTTCTCTCAGCAACCATGTTCATTTGAGGAGTGTAGGCAGATGTGAACTGGTGCACAATTTCTTTTTTTTTGCAGAATGCCTCCATCCACTGGTTCTTGAACTCGATACCATTTTCTGAGCAAACTTGCCTTACCTTAAGCTTGTTGAGTGACTCCAATGTAGTTACTAGCTCTTTGAATGTTTCAAATGTCTCTTATTTGGATTTCAGAAACATCACCCAAGAAAATCTTGAGTAATCATCCGTAACTACATAGCAGTATAAATCGCCGGCAATGCTCTTTGTACTAACTGGGCCAAACAGATCCATGTGAAGGAGCTCAAGATGCAGGTCAACTGAGTGAACTTTCTTTGCCTTATGAGACTTCTTCATTGTTTCCCTTTTTTTACATGCAACACAAAAATCTGATAATTGGAAGTTCTTAACATTTACTCCACGCACTAGACCATTTTGGATCCAGTGATTCATCTTTCGTGAGTTAATGTGTCCCATTCTCCTATGCCAAGAGATGGATTCTTTCTTTGTTGCCTTTGACAAGAAGCATTATACATTATGATCGGTTGTGGAGGCCTTTGATAGGTCCATGACATACAAATCATTATATCTTGAAGCTGGCATTAAAACTTGGTCCTCTGGTATAACAGAGTCCTTTTTCAGAACATAGCACTTCTTGTTGTCAAATACAACCTTAACCTCTTTGTCACATATCTAGGAGACAGAAAGTAAGTTATTTTGAAGTTGTTGAACATAGTTTACCTTATCAAACTTCACTTTCTAGTTAACCACTTCCCTTTGTGCAGTGATATAACCTCCTTTATTTCCAGCAAATGAAACGTGTCATCCTTTAGTTTTGTTTGACATTTGACAAGAGAGACAGGTTCCCAGTCATGTGCCTTGATGTCTCGCTATCAACAATCCAGGTATTTGTAGTAGCACTATAGCAGACACCCTGCACATTCAAAGGAAATAATTAGTTTAGGTTAGGGACCCAAGCCTTAAATGGCTCGGGTGACCCGGAGGAATCACACATCATAAACTCTACCCACTATCCATTTGAGGGTGAGGGCAGATCATTCTTCTTCTTGTTCTCATTATCAAACACTGGACTTGATTTTTCTTTCCATAAGTTAGTTTTGTGTAAGGCATGTTTGTGATAAACAGACGACTGGCTTATGGTTTGAACTTTATGTTCACTAATTCTTTTTAGTGGAGTGATAGAACTCCTTTTAGAAGTACTTGGTTTAGTATCATGAAGTTCAATTTTCTTCTTGGCGTCTGATAATAAGGACAGTTAGAAGCAATGTGTCCATACTTTCCACATTTGTAGCATGATCGACTTTCGACATGTTGGTGGAACGGTTTCTATGGGGAAGTGTATGACACAGGTGTGACTTTAATTTGTTTGGTGGTTTTGACACTTCTTGTTTAGATGTCTTAGCTTCTTTAACAAAATTCATTGTTTGAACATTTTTAACATCTTTACCCTTTTGTTGATTTGGACTAAGACATGGTGCACGTGGTTGGTTAATTTGTTTGGTCTTTTTGGGTTCACATTTAGACATGTTAGAACCTGATTTTACCTTAACCTTTTCAAATTGTTCATCTGAATTAACAATAGGCATCTTACCTTTAGATTTTAAAATGGCCTCCTTCTATTTAGTGATAGATTCCACCAATTTACTCGTGAAATCTGGATCACTAACTAGAGGAGTGGACACCACATGATCCTTGATTGGATTGTTATTAATAGGTCTACATTTAGCATTAAACAAGGTCTCATGTGGTGGTGATACCACTTTGTAGCCCAAATCCTCCCCATTGTTACGTTCTTTCACTAAGTGCTGGACTATGTGAGAAGAACTGGTCCAACTGTGTAGTTTTTGTTTTAATGAATTTACTGCGACTTCTAAAACTGCTTTTTCTTTCTTAGTTTCTTCTAGGGAGTTTAAATAGAACATTATGTCATTGTCTTGGTTAAAAGCAACAACCTTAATTTTCTGTAGTTGTTTGTTTAAAAGTTCTATATTTTCTTTATAACTGTGCTCATTTTGTTTTAAAATCCGGTTAGCTTTTGTGCACAGTTGTAAGTCATTTCCTAAGCTATCATTGTGATCTAACAACCTAGCAAATTTTGAATCTATTCTTTCTCTAAATTTATTACATTCATTACAAGCATTAATATCAAAAAGTTGGTCGTTGGTACTTACCTGAGAAGATTCGGTTGAATCAGCCTTCATGGCAGAGTTTGACGGCTCGGTGCTGGTGATTCTGAACATGTTTTTTTGAGACTTTCATCATTCAGGTGATTGACCACATTTGCAGTTTCTTCATTATTAGACATCCCTAGTTCCACTGCGATTTCACCTTTGCTTGCCGAGTCGTCATCCAAACCCCTCAACACAAGCAATGTTGGATTCTCCCGGTGATACAAAACGAAAGGTCCAATCTTGCCCTTCGTCATCTTGTGCAGTCAAGGCCTTAAGATCCTTGCTTGACGATGTAGCACCATTGGTGGATTTGTCTTGATGATTGAAAGTGGAGAATGGATTACCATTACCTGTTTTCTTGGGCTTAACACATTCACGTTTAAAATTCCCCTTCTCTCCATAGTTAATACATGTAATTTTGGTTTTATTGAAACCAAAGGTAGTGTCTTTTTCACAAACTTCTTCGCCCTCTGGACAGCACTTGCCAACGCCCACATGATATCCATTCTTTCGAGTTCAGATTCATCTACCTGCTCGTAGTCTTCATCGGCGAGATGGCAGTTTCCAATATTCCCCGCAACTAGACCATCATAGGAGTGTACTACCGCTGCTAGGATATCCATATCTTTCTTTGCCACCTCTACAGTAATATTACCGAGATTCTCGGTCTTCAACTTTGTAGTATTTGCTTCAGGTGCTATATATTGGGTGCAAGAAGACCTTGACATGCCAGATCATGAAGTTGTGGCTTAAAAAGGAACGACTGAACTCGACATGAATGCCATTTGAAGTGGTGCTCCAGAACTTGTTGGAGTGGGAGATGAGTTATAAAGTGACGGGTTTTGATCATATGATCCTTTCTGAGATCTGTACTTCATCCTCAATTCCTCCTCTCTCAGCTTTAGAATGAAATCTTTAATATCCAACTTTGCTAGCATATCATTCTGTCTTAGATTTGACACAAACAAAACCCACTTCGTAGGCCAGCCATCTGCAAAACTCTACACCTTGTCTTCCATGGACGTGGTTCCCCATGAGTGTGCAACTCACTCATCAAATGGTAGAAACAGTCGATGATGTCATCCAGGCTCTCTTTTCCTATCAAAAAGAAGTTATCAAACTCCTTCTTCAAAGCCTTTGCCTTTGATGCCTTCAACGTCGCATTCCCGTCATACCGTTTTTCTAGAGCCTCCCATAATTTGTTGGCTTGTTTGTTCTTAGAAAACTGATGGAATATATCCTTAGGAATTGACTGAGTCAACAAAGCATACACCTTCTTCTCTGCATTGTACTTCACCTTCTGGCTATCAATCATGCCACCCAAGGTAAGTTTAACTCCATCAGCACCAACCAACATGCTATAGCCTGTCTCGATTGATTCCCACAGATTGGGATCAACTCCATTTAGGTATATCTCGAACCTTTGCTTCCATTGTGGGTAATAATCTAACATTATGAGCTTAGGGGGCTTATTATGATTTCCAATTTCATTCTCCAGAAGCAATAGATTCTGGATCCGTGAATCCCTACCGGCAGTAAACGCTGAGTACTGATCTTCAATTTTTAATAACTCTGAACTTCAACCTGAAACTTAGTCACTCGTGCAAATGGAGAGGTCCGAATGAATCAATCGTGCGATTGAACAAATGCGGATGAGCCAATCATGCGATTGGACAAATGCGGATGAACAGTCGTGAGATTGGGCAAATGCGGATGAACAATGCGAATCAAAATTTTCAATCGTACGAATGGATGGGGGACTAAGTTCAATCGTGCATATGGGAGGTGCGAGTGAGTTCAGTCATGCGATTGAGTCAATCGTGCAACTGAAGGCTGCTGGTTTTGAAAATTCGAGGGTTTTCGGTACTTTGACACAAAAATACGATTTTTCACGAACCCTAATCTGTCGTAAGCCGAAAAACGTGAACTTTTAGATCAGGAGACGTCGAAAACACTGTTTTACTTAAAAAAGAGTGTTTTTGAATGAAAAAATGTGATTTTTACACCAAAACGATCGAATCACATGCAAAATCAAAAGCCAAAGCTCTGATACCACTTGTTAGGACTATTTACGTATGGAGTACTAACTGATTCTGCGCGTATACCAACCGAAATAGTGCAGAATCCTATTTGATTGGCGATCCAATCAGGGAGAACACAATTTAGATCAATCTAATGTTAATGAAACGTTAAGAATGATTAGAGAACAATCAACTGCGATCTATGAACTTGGAATAGGTTTTCTTGAGTCTCTGGACGGTTAGGGTACGATTATGTGCGTAGGTATTCGAATTGTTATGTTTCTCCACGAATTAGGTGGTATTTATAGGTTAGGGTCTTCCAAGCGTACGACTGAACCATTAGCGTGGTTCAGTCGTGCGACTGAATCATGCGATTGTTCCATACGCACGACTGAAGGTCCAGTCGTGCGACTAAGTCAATCTTATGTCTCAATCGGGCGACTGATCCAATTTCCTGGTTCAGTCGTGCGACTGGTCCATTAGCATGAAGTATTCATGCGTATGGTCCATTCGCATGAGAACTTCACACGATTAAGTTGTAAGGCCCCATTCCCGGGACGCTTACAGCTGGTAAATCATTGCACATAAAACATATATTTTCATCGTATTACATAAAAACGTTGCAGCGGAAACATTTAAACAAAATATTCCATTTCAATATAATAGCTTTTGCAACATAATACATCATTAACCAATTACAAAACCCAAGTTGCATTACATCACAAAAGCATTATAAATGGATGTCATCCTAAAAGAGCTAAGTAGCCATCTCGTGCCATCCTTAGCAATCATTACCTGCCAACTAGAAACACATAAAAGTCAATGTTGCTGAGTGAGTTCTAGTTTTATAATAAAACATACTCTTCTTTCGTTAAAACCGTACTTTAAATTCATGCGATCACACAACATACGTACACATAGATAATATCATTATTATCTTCATTATTCGTTCTTTCTTTAACTTTTCATATCTTCCGTACCAATACCATGTGCTACACCCCAAACTATATGGCTACTGGGCCGAAGTCTATAGATAGACAACTATACATAGTGCCGCAGTACCAGGGTAAGCGGTAGAGGTTCTATACAAATGGCCGATCATAAAGAAAGACCCCGATATGCATCCTCCCGGGATAGCGAACCCGCGCACCATTGGGCTAACACCTTTTAATGGCGTGTCCCTTCCATACAATTGCTTGCAAGCCTTTCATTTCTTTTATCATTTATTAATGCATGCATTCTTCCTTCATGTTCTTCTTTCATTATCTTTCACTTTATGTTACATAATACTTTCATTTTATTCATTAACATTCCACGCAAAGCCACGAGAAAGATAAACATATGTCATAACAAGGAACATAACATACATAGTCATCATCATCATACAGGGCAATATCATACATACATAACATACATCATGCATAAACATGCAACATCATCATCATGCCCAACATAACCTCTAAGACCTCAAAAGTCATCTTACATGAACTTACGAGAACCTCCCACGTCACAACTTACATCTGCACTTTCCCCCGAAAGTCAGAACATAAACTACGTTTTCCCGAGTGCACAAGCCCTACTTGGGTGTATGGACACCCTTCAGTCGCATGGCTTTCCAGGCGACTGAACATCATGTGAATAGACCAATGCGGATGAACACCTATGTGAATGAAAACATATGCGAATGGACCTAATGCGGATGAACCCAATGCGGATGAGTTTCACGCGAATGGAACAAATGTGGATGGACCTAATACAGATGAACTCTCAGTCACATGACTCCCCATGCGATTGACCTTCAGTCGCATGACTGGTAGGCGTATGGGCTCCAGTCGCACGACTCACATGCGATTGAGCCTCAATCACACGACTAGCATGCGTGTGGACTTCAGTCGCACGACTGGCATGTCATTCGGTCACATAGCCCTAACTGCGCAGAATACAGGTCACTCCCGAGCCCAATCTGCCATTTTCGACCTCTAAGCTCATCCAAACCCATTCTAAGCCCAAATCAACCATCCTAAACCTTAGGAATGCATACCACAACACCATTCAAGAAAACACAACCCCGGAAACAAACTCCAAACGCATCACACATACACATACAAAAACGGCTTTTGTTAGGATCTGGTATTTGACCAAACACCAACTGATTAACGTGTTAAACCAAACCAAATAGTGTGGAATCCTATTTGATTGGCAATCCAATCAGTGAGAACGCACGTAGACACAATAACGAATTGAATCTAACGTCAAGAATCGATTAGGAATCGATCTGCAGCGTTCTATGAACTTGGAGTATGAACTTAGAGGCTTCTGGACGGCTAGGGTACGTCTGGAGTCAAAGTGGTTTCAATGCTTACGTTTTTCCACGAATTAGGTGGTATTTATAGGTTAGGATTGCTCATTTGGGCGACTGAACCATTAGCATGATTCATTCCTGCGATTGAGCCATGCAGTTGATCCATTCGCACGGCTGAGTGTTCAGTCATACGACTGGGTCAGACGCATGAAGTTTTTCAGGCGTATGAACTATTTAGGCGCATGGACACTCAGTCGCATGGCCATTCAGATGCATGACCACTGTTGGGGCGCATGGTCTAGTCGGACGCATGAGAACTTCACTTCACCAAGTTTGAGTGTATTCAATATTATAACATAATGCATAACACTTCAAACATTCACAAACCTATATAATCAAGTCAATATGCGTTAAATAACTCATTAATGAAATATTAAACATTATAAACACAACCAAACATTTGTATTTCATTAAGTACCCGTACCATTACAATTACACAAGTGTAAGACATATTACATTCAGATCAGGATCTAGGTACATATATGTATCAACAAACTCCCCCTTGGATCAAGATCTATCTATTGTCTAACATCTTTCATGATTTCCTCAAACTTTTGTACTTAGCTTCTTTGGTGACTCCTGTGTTATCTCAAAAGCAAAACAGAGTCTTATCACTTTCTAGAACTGTAAAGCTTGTACAATATCCTATGGGTCGTAGAATAGTGGCCACTTGTATAAAGTATAAACATCTTGTGCTGACAAGTTGGTGAGCCACATCGGGTCAAACACCCTTATGGTTTCCATTGAGCCATTCCTGTTCAAGACTATTACGGCCTCTCCCATTCTCCAATCGTAGTACCACCATTTGAAGTGTGGAGTGAAGTCCTGTGGCATCTCAGGTAGTGGGATCTTAGACATTGTACGTGGTGGACTCCACTTCAACACTACTTTAGGTTTACCAGTTATGGTATCAACTTCAGATCTTCTGATGTACCTCATTGGTTGTTAAGGTTTGAAGTTGACCCATCTGGTATGGTACTCCCTCTTTAGAGCAGCTTCAAACCAGCCTGACATCTTACGAGGGTCAGCATATAGCAAATTTAACTTTGCTAACTGGTTGAGCTCAAAACCCGGAAGAGTCTTCAGATCATGTGGAAATCTGAAGTACTCTATTCCCTTCTCACGTTTAACCGCGTAAACGTTGAGGTCTGCAAAATATGCCCAGGCTATGATCCTGCCTGCCACCTTTTGATGTTTCTTGACCTTATACAGTTTGGTGTAGACAGTTGATGTTGTAGCTCTGCGTTGGGCTTTGATTTCTTCAAAACATGCTGCCCATTTAGCCTTTTTGATTTTGACTTCGGCATCTAAGGCTTAGGCCTTCTCTTTATCCTTTTCTGACTCTTTCTCCATCCTGTCCGGAGTCTCAAAAGTGTCACTAACAAGAGTGTCTCCAGATTCGGAATGGCAGTTCCCTCCTTGTCAGTGTACTCAGGATAGTGTTGAGCTGTGACATCTTCTATCTCAATCTCATCGACATCCTGAAGCTCATCGTCACTCTCTGTTTGCACAGTTGGAGCATCTTTTACAATCTCATCAGAATTGAGCTTGAATATTTCTGCCAGTTGCTCATCAGTAAGATCATGAATTATTTCCCCTTCTTCAGGGGTGTAAGTCACTGATCTTCT
Source organism: Flaveria trinervia (assembly GCA_025506515.1). Classification (NCBI taxonomy): domain Eukaryota; kingdom Viridiplantae; phylum Streptophyta; class Magnoliopsida; order Asterales; family Asteraceae; genus Flaveria; species Flaveria trinervia. The sequence continues at coordinate 56,566,009 of CM046447.1, read as the reverse complement.
GACAATCCCTTGCAGATCAAGAATCATGGTTAGTTGAGTCTTGATCTGTTGAAGGGGAGCAATATCATGTTCATCCCTTTGATAATTGGATCTGCTTGATTTAAACATTCAATATATCAATCATTAGTTAACATTCAAGATATAACCATAATAATCGAAAACATAACTATTTACATTACATATAAACATGTATTTCGTTAATATCATACATAATCCGAATACAAAAGATATAAATTACAATAAACCAACTAAGCATTACTCTTGTCCTGGATCATCGGCTCTTCTGCTGCCAGGTTGGATGAGGAGGCACTCGGATCTTGAGTATGTTTGGTCCTCCTTTCGCTTGTTGTTGTGGCACCTACAGCTGAAGAGTCATCATCATCATCATCACTAACATCAGTATGACCATAATGATCATCACTATCATCATCATCATCACTATCATCATCAGTATCATCATCTCCATCACCTTCTCCTATCTTTAAGGGCTCTTCTTTGGACCCTTTGAGTTTTAGCTGCAGAGATTTGTTTGCAGCCTCCAGCTCCTCAATCCTTTTGGCGTGTTGCTCCTAGAGCTGAGACATCCGATGTGCTGCTCATCGATCAATCGAGCCTGATGAGTAAGATGCTGAGATTGGACAGTGGTTAGGTCTACCAGCTGTTTTATCTGATTGGTCTTCTCTTCATCTGTTGCTAACAGTCTCAGCACCATTTGATTAAGTTCTGAGAGCTGTTCCTCTACCCTACTTGGAGGCAGAGGCAATCCTAATGCATATGGAGAGAAAGAAGATGGTGCTGTAGGATGGCTAGTGGTGGCCGTGACTATGGTGAAGATTGGAGTGGTATAGATGATGGTGGTGGTTGTGTAGGTGTGAATGATGTGGTGGTGGATGGAAGGGTGGTAGTGGTGGTAGGTGGAATGGTGGTAATGGTGGTAGGTGGAATGGTGGTAGTTGTGGTAGGTGGAATGGTGGTAGCTGTGGTGGTGGCTGTGGTGGTGGCTGTGGTGGTGATAAAGGTGATTCTGCGTTTCTTCCTTTTCAAGACATGGGGCTGAGCCATCCTCTTCTTCCTTGATCCAGTCAAGGTGGATGCTCCTCCTATAGTGCGGCCTGGCAGATCAGGAGTATAAGTAGGATCATCAGTGGTCTCTCCCAATCTGCCTGGGCATTCACCAATCACCCGGAGCCCTCGTTCTGAGGGAACGGCTTTACTTCCCACAGTCCGAGTCAGTGGCTCCTCATCTGACTCATCTTCTTCCTCACCAGGCATGAAATCCTAGTGGAACCCGGCAGTCTCGCTCCGTCTCCAGTGGGGGCAGATGCTGGAGATGGAATAGCAGTAGTGGGACCCCTTTGGTGAGTGGGTCCTTCATCTCCAGCATCTCCGCTATCATCATCGGAGTCATCATCAGGGAGTTGTATCTGCTCTTCTTCAAAGTCACTATCAACGTGACGCCATTTATGCCTAGCCGGCGCCACGTAGTCTTCCCGGGCCAGATGCCCAAATAATCTCCTCACAGGGGGCTTTACCTGCTTCCCCCTGTAAACATTCATCCTGCCCAAAGTGGTATCGTCCATCACCTCGAGTATCACCGCGTCCTCCTTCTCCTTCAGCAAGGAAGGGAGCTTCTGGTCTATAATCATCTGCATAAAGCGAGGGTACATGCAGAAGCCCTCCTTCCCTTTCCCCTCAATGTTCTCCACCAAGTAGGTGAAGATCATCCTGGAGAAGCTGAACGGATGGTTCAGCACCAGTGCAGCATATGCGTTCTGGATTTGATCGACAGCTCATCAAAACCTCCTTTCCGAGACGCTAAGCACTTAAGCAGTACGTGCGCAAGGTACTTGAACTGGGGACACAGGTTGCTCTTGTTGAGCACCCCTGCATTGATGTCCCCAGCGTACTTGGCCCGCAGGAAACAGCCTCTGACAGTAGGGGGTGTAGTCGTGTGGGACATTCAGCATCGTCCCCAAGCTGCAGCACTATCCTGAGATCTCCTCAGATATCTCAATGGCCTCTCCAAATATCGAACTATGGATTCAATAAGGCTCTGATGTTCTATCAACTACAGCACCTTCCCAGAAGGCCTGCTGAATAGACCGATACAGTGTACATGGAGTTGAGATTGCATGAGAGATCCTTGAGCGCCTAAGAAACGAGATGATTCCAACAAAGTCAGGTGCATGTCCACCGACTCGTCATATGTTACAAAAGAAAATTTTAGTATCCATTGATTAAGAATATCTGAATCACTTGGACCTGAAAATATTTTCCTTTTGAGCTGTCGTGTGAATGAGACTGTGCGACTGAGATCTAGTCGTGTGAATGAGTAGTGCGACTGAGATCTAGTCATGAGAATGAGTAGTGCGACTTAGTTCTAGTCGTGCGAATTATTCCATACATACGACTGGTCATGCGACTGAGCTCACTCGTATGTATACTCAGTCGTCTATACCAGTCATGCGCCTGGACTCACATGCATGATTCATTCGTGCGACTTAGCTGTTCGCACTATTCAGTCGTGCGACTGAAGTTCATCAGCCTGTCCATTCGCATGACAGACTGTTGTTCAATTCAAATTCAAGTTTTGATCAATTCTTATTATTAGACGTCGTTAGGTTCATTGGACTCGGAATCATTATACTTAGCACATAATAACATTAATTTCAGTTGATTGCTTGAATGAATTGGGTTATTTTGTCAAACAAGTCTCGGTTCTTGGTTTGGACTGAACTTGTTGGTTTTGCAGTCAAATTGAATGAGATATGGTTGGATTGAGCCGCATTGTACCTGTATAGTCAGTGGAATTCGTCAGTGCATAAGAATTTTTGGTATATAAAGATCTAATGAAAATTTTGGCAGTGTAACAATAGTTCGTGCGTCTCGGGGCGATTTTGAGGGTGGTGAGTGACTGTGACCGACTATCCCACTATATATACTAGGGTTTCCTACAGTCGTGCGACTGAGTCCAGTCGCACAAGTTGTTCGTGCGACTGAGTCAGTCGTGCGACTGAGTCTAGTTGTGCGACTGGCCAGCCGGTCACCTTTAGTCGTTCGACTAGAGTTGAGTTGTGTGACTTGGTCATTCGCCTCCTCTCACGTGGCCGAATGGCTCATTCGTATCAGCCATTCGGTTGCATGGTCCATACGCTTGTCCATTCGGCTATTAAAGTCATGAGTATGATCCATTCATACGGTTGGTCCATACTCATGGTCCAGTCGTGCCAATAGGTCATACTCTTGAAATTCTTCTGACTTTCTGACCATTTGACATTTAAACCCTTTTAAACTTTTGAATTAACATTATAATCATTTGATCATCTCAAACATGATCATTTTAACTAGAAAAACCTTTGATCACCTCAGACGTGATCCATTTAAACGATTAGTCACCTAAGATGTGACCTAATTGTTATTTGAAAGCACTTGTGGTCACCTCAGACGTGACCTTTTAGATGAAAAGGTCCCTTATCAACTTCCATGATATAGTCTGATACTAACATACTGAATATGATAGACTTTGTACAGCATTAAAAGAAATAATACTGAAAACTTAAAAAAATTAAGACATGTTTTTGTGTTTTTGTGAGAGTTAATTCCCAAGATGTAGTTCTAAGGAATAATTATTCTGAGAGAACAGCCATAATCATTTAAACCATACATGGATCAATTCAAGTTGGAATCATACAGGATAGTCAAATCATTCAGGATAAGTTATTAAAAAAACAACTTTGATGCTCTTTCCTTGTTTTTCATCTGGAGTCATTTAGCAAATTTAGGAAATCATACTAGTATGCTTAGGTCTCCACACTGATTTGAACTTTCAAGAATTGTAGCCACAGTGATTGTCGGTATACTTATCCTCTTAAATCCATACACAGACTTCAACACAGTTTGGTGATCATTTTAAGGTTTGTTTATTTCAACAAGCATTTATGGATCCCACACTCATATGGTAATCAACATTCCTCAGGAGATTTTTGAGCGGTCTTAGGGTAGTGTTCAAGAAGCGACTATTCATAGAATTTTCAAAGAGAAGCCAATCCTCAAGACAGTGCCATCGCACAGTAGAGAGGCGGCAAACAAAATGAGTTCTAGAATATATAGGTTATGCTTATCCTCAGGTCAGTGCCACCGCACAACAGAGAGGCACATAATCTATCTTCTTGTTTGAGCAATTTTTATTCTTTTAGCACAAATCTCACCAACAACCTAGGTTATCAGCTTGATTGTATTTTCATTTTCATGTGCTTTTGCTCATGCTTTGGTCTTACGCACACTTTTGTGGTGTTTATTTTGCTCGTCACCCCTTATTGGAATCTTGTTGATTGTGTTAACCAGGGATAAGGTGTTTCCCACAGCTAGTCAAACATTTTAGTTTAATCTTGAGATCACCAAAACGGTCTAGTCATCTATTGTGTTGAATCTACCGACATATCAGCTGTGGTCTAGCAACCTCTAGGTCTACTTTCTTTGTGTTACCTTAGTAGTAGCTAGCTTAACTATCATATTTCCTTTTATTTGCTCAGACTACTCAGACTTATACTTGAACTTTGCATCTTTTTCAATTTTGATTTTCAAAGTCCCAAATGGTTTGCACCTGTGTACTATCATATTCCACACGTTAAATCGGTATCACACGTACGATATTATTTATTATCGGCTTGCCTCTCCTTTTCCCTCATTTTTTTATACCTATTCTCCCCCTAAAATACTAAAACCTCTAAGGATTTGCATTTTAGGATTTTAATGAGCAAGAACCGACACTAAGTGTAATTAACAAACTAACGTTAAACAAAATAAGAGAATAAAACATAAAGAACACTATAATTTAAGAAATTTTAAGAGAAACTAGACGCGATGCATCGGACTATACATGGTCATCTTCAGGAATGACCTCACTTTTCTTTTTAACACCATTGACCTCTAAGAGATATAGAAAACGTGGTTTATCAAAAGCCTTTGTATAGAGGTCAGCTCGTTGAAAATCAGTGTTTATTTTTATCACATCGATTAAGTTCTTTTCAAAACAGTCACGTATGAAGTGATATTTGATTCCGATGTGTTTGGTCTTAGGATGTTGGACCGGGTTCTTAGTGACTGCAATCGCAACAGAGTTATCAACAAATATAGGAGTGGAAGTGAAATGCAAACCGTAATTCCGCATTTACTGTTGAATCCATATGATTTGGGAACAGCAGCTTGCAGCAGCAACGTATTCTGCTTCACAGGTTGACAATGCAATCGAGGTCTGCTTCTTAAACTACCAAGTGACTAATCTTCTTCCAAAGAACTGACACCCTGCTGATGTCGACTTGTAGTTCATCTTGCAACTGCCATAATCCGAGTCACTATACGCTGTAAGTTCAAAGTCATCATCATGAGGGTACCACAACCCAAGTGTGGGTGTGCCCTTCAGATAACAAAATATCCTTTTGACCCCAATTAGATGGTTCACCTTAGGCTTTGCCAGATATCGTGAGCATAAACATGTAGCATACATGATATCTGGTCTTGAGGCAGTGAGATACATGAGAGATCCAATCATCCTGCGGTACATAGTGGCATCTACCAGATCACCGTTCTCATCGGGTGCTACATCATGGTTTGTAGCTAGTGGAGTGCCAGCGGTGGAGGCATTCTCCATGTCAAACCAATTGAGAATATCCCCTACATACTTTGTCTGATGTAAGAAGATTCCATTTGGTTTCTGATCCACCTGTAGCCCGAGAAGAACTTCATCTCCCCCATGGCACTTATCTCAAACTCAGCCTTCATTATTGCTTCGAATTCTTTGCATAATTCTTCGTTCTTTGAATCAAAGATTATGTCATCTACATAGATCTGTACTAGCAGTAGATCTCTATCTTTTTCTTTGATAAACAGTGTGCAGTCAATGACTCCCCTGTGAAAACCGTGTTTCACAAGATGAGTTGAAAGTTTCTCATACCAAGCCAGTGGAGCTTGATGAAGCCCGTATAGAGCCTTGTCGAGTTTGTATACTCTATCCCGATGATATGGATCTTCAAATCCCTCGGGTTGACTGACATACACTATTTCTCTGATTTCCCCATGAAGGAATGCACTCTTTACATCAAGTAGATAAATTTTGATTTTCATATAAGATGCATAGGCAAGAAAGATGCGGATGGCTTCCATCCTTGCCACTGGTGCAAAGACTTCATTGTAGTCAATACCTTCAACTTGCGAAAACCCTGAACAACAAGCCGAGCCTTGTTTCTGATTATCACTCCCTGATCATCTTTCTTACATTTCAAGACCCATTTGGTACCAATGACTTTAGCACCTTTAGGTCTATACACTAGTGTCCATACACCTAACTTCTTAAACTGAAGAAGTTCTTCCTACATGGCACTACCCATGCCTCATCATTTGGTGCTTCACTAACATACTTTGGCTCAAACTGAGACACAAAGCAGCGGTATGCACCGTCGTGAAGGTATCCTTTTTCCATCACAGAGGCATAATCAGCTGAGTACAGCTGCTTTCTAGTCTGAACCCCTGATCTCACATCTCCTATAATGTTATCCAAAGGATGATAGATGTTTAGATGTGAGCCAGGGGTTGTCGGAACAACCACCTCAGAGTCAAGATTATGACCATTTGGTTCTGCATCTGAGGCGATAGGAGTCTGAGGTTCAGAAAGTTGAGAAGCATCACTAGCCGATGCTTGTGAATTTGTGATAGTCAGAACCTGTACATCCTGGTTGATCTGATCATTTTCTTCATTTTCTTCATCAGAGGAGGAGTCACTCATATCAACTGCTCCTCCTGAGTTGGTAGGAACATGACTTGTTGAATCTTGAGACGGTGTGTTCAAGACATCATACATTATCTTGTTTGACAACTCGTCTTTTGAAGAAGAAAGAGATGTTGAAGGACTTGAAGAATCCATCATAGTCGAAGAAGTAAGCAGGCCCTTTTCCAACAGGCGGTGTGATATATCTCTGAACATCAACATACACCATACCTCTACTTGACCCGTTGAGTTGTTGTAAACTCTCTTGTTCGGTATGTTGTATCCTAAGAAGATCCCTTCATCAACCTTCTCATTGAATTTGCCCTCCTGAGTCTTTTTCAGCAGGGTGCACGGAGCGCCAAACGGCTCAAGATATTCCAAGTTAGGTTTACGTCGCTGTAATACTCGTAGCACTTTTTTCCATGGCGTTTTACTACCAGAACTTGATTGAGAGTATAACATGCATTTGACACTGCTTCATTCCAAAATTGTATAGGCAGTTTCGAGTTTGCAAGCATTGTCCATGCCGTCTCTATCAAGCTGCGGTTCTTCCGTTTAGCAACGCCATTCATCTGAGGGGTATAAGCTGAGGTAAATTGATGCACAATTCCCTTTTCCTTGCAATAGTCCTCCATCCTTTGATTCTTGAACTCGGTTCCGTTGTCTGAGCGCACCTGTCTTACCTTCAGCTTGTATAGGGATTCCAGTGTAGTTACCAATTCCTTGAAGGATTCAAATGTTTCTGATTTGGATTTCAGAAACATTACCCAAGAGAACCTTGAGTAGTCATCAGTAACTACATAGCAATACAAGTCGCCTGCAATGCTTTTTGTACTGACTGGACCAAACAGATCCATGTGAAGAAGCTCAAATGGAAGTTCTATAGAATGAACTTTCTTTTCCTTATGAGATTTCTTTGTCTGTTTGCCCTTTTTGCACGCAACACAAAAATCCGGGAGTTGGAAGTTTTTGATATTTACTCCTCTCACAAGATCATTCTGGATCAAGTGGTTCATTTTCCTTGGATTTATGTGTCCCATTCTCCTATGCCAGGAGATGGATTCCTTCTCAGTAGCTTTGGACAAGAAACATTGGACTTCACTATCCGTTGTGGATGCCTTTGAGAGATCCAAGACATAAAGATCATTATATGTTGAAGCTGACATTAAGATCTAATCCTCCGGAATCATGTAGTCCTTCTTTAGAACGTAACACTTCTTGTTGTCAAAAACTACCTTGAATCCTTTATCACAGATTTAAGAAACAGAAGTAAGTTATTTTGTAATTGTTGTACATAGTTTACCTTATCAAATTTAACGTTCTCATTTCCCACTTCTCCTTGGGCTGTGATGTACCCACCTTTGTTTCCAGCAAATGAAACATTCCCTCCTTTAATTGTTTTGACATTTGATAAGAGAGAGATATGTTCCCTATCATGTGCCTGGATGCTCCACTATCAACAATCCACGTGTTAGTCTTGAAACTATAGCGAACACCCTGCACATTTAATGAAAACATTAGTTCATGTTAGGAACCCAAGCCTTAACTGGCTTGGGTTTCCCTAAGGCATCACATATCACAAACTCAACCCACTGACCCTTTGAGGTTAAGGATTGATCAGAATTCCATGTGTTCTTATTTTCAGGCACTGAGGAAGATTTTTCTTTCCATAATCCAGATTTGTGTAAGGCCTGTTTATGATAAACAGACGACTGGCTGATGGATTGAACTTTGGGTTCACAATCCCTTTTAGGAGGCGTCACTAAGTTCCTCTTAAAAGATCTAGATGTAGATGCAGAAAGTTCAACTTTCTTCCGCAGTGTCTGGTAATAAGGACAGTGAGACGCTATGTGACCATACTCTCCACAATTATAGCAAGATCTCCTTTCAACTTTACGGTTTATTTGTTTTGGTGGAGATATACTTGTCACACGGTCAACCTTAGTGTGTTTGGACTGAGGCACTACTTTGTTAGATGTATGAGTTGGTTTTACAAAATTAATTGTTTTACTTGGTTTTACATCTTTAATCTCTTGTTTCCCTGGACTATGACATGATGCACATGATCGAGTAGATTTTATAGTCTTTTTAGGTTCTTGTTTGACTTTGTTTGACCTTGAATTTAAACTAACCCTTTCGAATTCTTTTTCCAGGTTAACACAAGGCATCTTTCCTATTGCCTTTGAAGTGGCCTCCTTTTGTTTAGAGTCGGATTCACTTGATTTACTTACGGAATCCAGATCGCTAACAAGAGGAGTAGACACCACGTGATCCTTGATGGGGTTATTGTTAATTGGTTTACTTTTGGTGTTTAGCAAGGTCTCAGGTGGTGGTGGAACCACTTTGTATCCCAGTCCCTCCCTATTATTTCTCTCTCTTACTAAGTGTGGACAATGTGTGATGAGCTTATCCAACTATGCAGTTTTTGTTTTAATGAATTGACTTCTACTTCTAAAACTGCTTTTTGCTTCTTAGTGTCCTCAAGAGAGTTCAGATAGTACCTAATGTCATTTGCTTGGTTAAGGCAACTACCTCAGTTTCTCTAAGCTGTTTTAAATAGGTCTATCTTTTCCTTGTAACTGTGCTCGTTTTGTTTCAATACTCTATTCGCTTTTGTGCACAGTTCCAGATCCTTCACTAAGCTATCATTATGATCTAATAGCCTCGCAAATTTTGAATCTATAACTTCTCTAAATTTATTACATTCTAAGCAAGCATGATTATTAAACAGTTGGTCAGTAGTACTTACATGGGATGTTGAAGAAGAATCAGCCATGAGTGCTGTCTCGGTTGTCTCTGGTTCTGGTGATTCAGATGATGATGTAGAATTTTCTTCTTCAGGAAAGTAGTTGACCACATTTGCAGTATCTTCAAAATTTGACATTGCGAGCTCAACTGCTATATCTCCTTCACTTGTAGAATCGTCATCAATATCCTCCACATTAGCTATATTTGACTCTCCTAGTGAGACGAACCGAAAGCTCCAGTCCCGTCCTTCATCTTCATTAGTAGTCAAGGCTTTTAAATCCTTAATTGATGAGTCAGCATTACTAGCTGTGGACTTATCTTGACGGTTAAATGATGAGAAGGGATTTCCATTACCTGTCTTCTTTGGTTTTATACACTCCATCTTGAAGTGTTCCTTCTCACCACAGTTGAAACATGTAACCTTTGACTTATCAAACCCAAAGGTTGTGTCTTTTGTTGCAATCAGGTTCTGTCCGGTCCTTTTGACAAACTTTTTAGCTCGTTGGACAGCACTTGCCAGAGCCCACATTATGTCCATTCGTTCCAACTCCATTTCATCCACCTGCTCATAATCTTCATCTGACAGGTGGTAGTTACCTATCTTTCCAGCAATTAATCCATCGTAGGATTGAACCACCACAGCTAAAAGGTCCATATGTTCTCTGGCCACCTCCACAGTAACATTCCCGAGGTTGTCGGTTTTCAGCTTTGCTGCATTAGCTTTAGGTATTATATATTGGGTGCTAGACGACCCTGCCATTTCTGATCCTGAAGTTGAGGGTTGTGCTGGAACTCCTGCACTTGAGATGAAGGCGGTTTGCAGTGTTGCTCCAGATGTCTTGACTGAAGGAGTAGCATTGTAGAGTGCAGGATTCTGATCGTAGTTGGCCTTTTGGGCTCGATATTTCATTCTCAACTCCTCTTCTCTCAGTTTCAGAATGAAGTCATTTATATCTAACTTCGAGAGCATTCCATTCTGTCTGAGATTAGAAACAAACGAACCCCATTTTTCTGGTAATCCATCAGCAAAGTTGGATACCTTGTCTTCCATTGAAGTAACCACTCCATGAGTGTGCGTCTCACTCATCAAGTGGTAGAATCTATCGATCACATCATCAAGGCCTTATTTTCCCATTGAAGAGAAGTTTTCAAACTCCTTCTTGAATGCTTTTGCCTTGATAGCCTTCAGAGAGGCATTCCCGTCATACCTCTTCTCTAACGCATCCCAAAGTTTCTTGGCTTGAGTATACTCCGAATACTGATGGAAAGTAGCCTTCGGAATAGACTGAGTAAGCAAGGCGTAGACTTTCTTCTCAGCGTTATGTTTTACCTTCTGTGCATCCGACATGCCACTTAGAGTAAGTTTTACTCCGTCAGCTCCAACTGGCATGCTGTACCCCGACTCTATTGCCTCCCACAAATTTGTATCTACTCCATTCAAGTAGATTTCGAAACGTTGCTTCCATTGTGGATAGTCGTCTAACGTGATAAGCTTCAGGGGTTTATTATGAATTCCCACTTCGTTCTCCAACAGCAGTAGATTCTGAATACGTGTATCTCTACTTGCTGTGTATGCTGAAAACTGATCCTCCATTACACTTGACTTTACTATTTGACAAGCTGCTGATGGGTGCGAATGAAGGTATGCGTTTGGGCTTAATCGGGCGATTGAACAAGTGCGGATGGGTTAATCGTGCGACTAAGCAAATGTGGATGAGTCTGTCGTCCGAATAAACTAATACGGTTGAGTGGTCCGAATGAAGATCTTAGTCGTATGAATGAGGGTACGAATGAGTTCAATCGTGCGGTTGAAGGATGCATATGAACTCAGTCATGCGATTGACCCAATCGTGCGACTGAACCTGCTGAAGTTTGATAATTCGTAGGTTAAACTTGTTTCGGCCGTAAAAACTCGAATTTTATCAAACCCTAATAGCCGTATGCCAGAAAAACTATACTTTTCGATCAGGAAACTTCCAAGACTCCGTTAGACACAAAACGATTGCGTTTTTTATGCAAAAACACAATTTTGTATCAAAACGATTGAATCAACGCGTAATCAAGAGCCTACAGCTCTGATACCAGTTGTTAGGATCTGGTATTTGACCAAACACCAACTGATTAACATGTTAAACCAAACCAAATAGTGTGGAATCCTATTTGATTGACAATCCAATCAGTGAGAACGCACGTAGACACAATAACGAATTGAATCTAACGTCAAGAATCGATTAGGAATCGATCTACAGCGTTCTATGAACTTGGAGTATGAACTTAGTGGCTTCTGGACGGCTAGGGTACGTCTGGAGTCGAAGTGGATTCAATGCTTACGTTTTTCCACGAATTAGGTGGTATTTATAGGTTAGGATTGCTCATTCGGGCGACTGAACCATTAGCATGATTCATTCGTGCGATTGAGCCATGCGGTTGATCTATTCGCACGGCTGAGTGTTCAGTCGTGCGACTGAGTCAGACGCATGAAGTTGTTCAGGCGTATGAACTATTTAGGCGCATGGACACTCAGTCGCATGGCCATTTGGACGCATGACCACTGTTGGGGCGCATGGTCCAGTCGGACGCATGAGAACTTCACTTCACCAAGTTTGAGTGTATTCAATATTATAACATTATGCATAACACTTCAAACACTCACAAACCTATATAATCAAGTCAATATGCGTTAAACAACTCATTAATGAAATATAAACATTATAAACACAACCAAAAATTTGTATTTCATTAAGTACCCGTACCATTACAATTACACAAGTGTAATACATATTACATTCAGATCAGGATTTAGGTACATATATGTATCAGCAGGTTTTCAGATGTGTTCCAGCCCCAAAATCGACCAAAAACGTTTAAAAGAGGGGTCCTAGAACTCACACAATCAACACCGAGAAGCAGAGCTTCGTTTGGACCTGCTACATGACGATTTTCGAGCTCGAACCCACTCGAATCAAGCCTTTTTCTTCTTTTCTCCCTTTTCTCTCTTCTTTCTCTCTATGTTGCAGAATTTTGGAGATGTGGGGAGGGTGTGGCTGCCCTCCCCTCTTATTCTCCTTCTCTTCCAAACTTTCTCGCATTTTGACAAGTTTGGTCCTTCGACTATAGACTTTATTTCTTTTCTTCTTTCGTTGGCTTAAAAAAATCTGGGCATTACATAAGTTTGAACATGTTTCTCAATCATTATTGACTAAGAATTTTGGTCAACGACCACAAACCTATATAGTTAGTTCACTATAAGTTATCACATAATAAACAATGAAATATTAAACATTATAAGCATCAACCACACATTGTATTTCATTCATACCCATTCAATTACATATATGTAAGACATGATAGACATTTTACATTAAGCTCCTAAACTAGGTACATATGTATCAACACTTGGAAGTTTGGACTTGACCTTCAACACTTTGAAAGCTTTTGAGACTATGAAAGTTTTGATGACTGGACCTTCGGAAGATTCTGCAAACACTGTAATAGACTTCAGTGCTTTGAAAGGATTTCTTTCTTCTGAGACCAAATTTTCTTCCAAAGGCAATTTTCCACTTGCCTTCTTTTTCATTTAGAGCTTCCAAAGGAAACATATTTTCCTTTCAAAGCTAAAATCTTCTTGGAGCTCTTGGAAGTCTCTTTCTTGGTCATGTGAAGAGTACCTCTTCGATTGTATGGACAATCCTTAGCAAGATGAGAAGTACTTTCACACATAACACATTCCATCTTTTTCTTCCGAAGAGCCTTCTTCTGAGAACAAGGATGACTTTGGTCACATCCATTTTCCACCTGTCTTTGCAGATGCTGAGACAGTCCTTTTGGGCTGAGAACTGTTCTTGGAGTTGGATGGTCCAGGCTATGTAGCAGTGGTACACAACAGATCAGCCTTCTTCTTCTTGATGCTGGGATGATTTAACATGAACCAGAACTCCTGTAGAGGAGTTTAGGTTAATGTTTTCAGTCTCAACCACTTCAAACCCTGCAGAGTTAAAAACCTGTTTCTGCTTAGAGTCAAAAGTGGCTTTGATCTCTTGAGCCTTCCTAGCTTTTCTCTTGCTCTTTTTGATCAAGTTTTTCCTCGTAGACTTGGTCATCCCAATCTTCTTGTTCTCCTCAGAAGGACAGTGACCTTTTTTCGAATCCTCCTCTTCACTCTTCATAGAGGAATTCTTCACCATCATTTCTTCATCTTTTTCACTCAAGGGGTCTATGAGAGGAATCTCATCTTCACAAGTTTCACACCTAGATGATCTTACAGACAAGATTATGTATGGAGGAGCTATCTCACTAGATCCCAGTACCTGCTTATTTTGATAACACACCTTGGCATGCAGGAATAAGGATATCATGTTCTTGAAGGTCTCTTCTTCAAGAACACATTTTTCTACCCTGGCTTTGCTGATCACAAGCTCAACTTGGCATTCAATCAACTTAGTTATGAGATCCTTGATTTGAGTCCTATAGTTGGTGTGCTCCTGTTTTAAAACTGAAATGGTTTTCTATAAGTCCTCTATTTTTAGCTTATAGTCATTTTCAGCCCTTTTAAAATTAGATTTTAAAATGTTCAAGGACTCAAGATCAGATCTCATTTCAAAGTTGTAGGACCTATATCTGTTGACTTTTGCAATACATTCAAGAGTTCAGAGATATTCCAATACCTTGGCTTTATCATGGTCAGCTATCAGTGCTTGGTTGGAGATGAATCCTCCACCTGAAAGCTCCAGTCAAACCTCCTTCAATAGCAACTACAGCTTGTTGCTTTGGCTTCTTATTCTGGGTGGTTTTGTCAGTGTAGTTTGGTCTGGATTATGCTTGGCCAACTTTGTTCTTGGTGCCTTTCACTCCCTAGCAAAGTGGCCCATCAAGTTACAGTTGTAACACTTGACTTTGCTTTTATCCAGTCCAAACTTTCCACTAGCTGTATTGCTGAGAACTTCCTTCTAGTCTGCTTGTAGAACTTCTTGGCTCTGTGAGTGAGAAAAGCCATCTTCTGGACTATCTTCATATACTCCAGATCATTTGGATGGATATAGTCCAGGTCTTTAAGGGTGAAGAGAAAGTTGACACAACTTTCATCAGAAGACATAAAGGTTTGAGAAGAACATGTCTCTTGGAATGAGCTTCCTTGAGTATAGTTCTCCTTTGGTGTCTCAGGGAAGGTGATAAAAGGATCATTTTGTGAGTTGTCAGCGTAGCATATGAGATGATGTGGGGTTCTATGCTATCACTTGTAACTACATGAAGGACTTAACCTATTTGATTGTTGGAGTTATCAGATGAACCATGGATGTTCATCTCCATCTGGTATACATTAAGAATCTCATACAACTTTGTCAAGATAAGAATCTTTAGGTTCTTAGTTCTCTTGATAACCACACAATAGTGTCTATTGCCTAATGTTGGAGTTGTAAAAGATAGTCTATATTATTAACACAGTGAAAGTCAACAAAAGTCAATGTCACGATCAAAGTCAACAAAAGTCAAACCCGACACGATCAAAGTCAACAAAAGTCAAACCCGACATGTTCGAGACGAGGAATCGAGACGAGACAGTGAAGATTTAGATGACTAGAAGTTTTATTGTAATAAATATATTTTATGTGAACAAAATATATTTTATCTTGTTTTTAGTCATTTTTATGTTTAATATGTAATTTTGTATTAATTAACCTAAGTCTAGAACGGTTAATGCAATTAGTAAATATTTATCTAGACTATAAATAGGTTAATTGTCATTAATGTTAATTAAGGGTTGAATGACCAATAGATTAAAAGATTACTTGTAAACATATTTTGCAGAGATTTTAATTGTGATTATCATATTTTGATCTATAATCTTCATAATTTGATTTAATTGTATTCATCCTGAGTTACAATTTGGTATCAGAACGTTATTGGATCAAATGCATTGAAGAATTAAAGAATTTGTTGCTGATTTTAAAAATATTCATCAGAATTGTAGAGAGAGAAAATAGAGGTTTTAGAAAGAGAAACTAGATCTGAAAATTAAAAGATTTCAAATCTTCATCAAAATTACAAGTTAGAAATCAAATCTACTTCTAATCTATACAAGATTCAACAAAAAAATTTTGAGATCCGAAGATTTTCTCTCACACACATTAGTGTGTGTTCTTGGTGTTCTTGAGGATCTTCAAATCTTCAAAACATAAAGCTGCGAATTTAGCATTATCTTGAACGAAAGTTTACATTTTCTAGCGAAAATTCCAGCGAAATTACTGCCAAAATCATCAACGAACCTGCGAAATTAATACAAAATTTTCAGCAACTAAAAATCTGCGAATTTGAAGATTATTCTGCGAATTTGAAAATTTATAAAAAACAAACTGCGAATTTAACCTAAAATCTTGCTGCAAAATTAAAAAAATCTATGAAATTAAGCTTCAACTTGTGAATTTGAAAATTGTTGTTTGTGTGAATTATCTTCATCTTCCCACTTACACCCAAATCACCACTGCATAAACTCATATCCTGAACAATACAGGAACCACATTAAGCAGATGCTTTTGACAAACTTATGCACCAAAAGAAGTGCCACAAATTAACATAAAGCTATTCTTTATCACAAAAACACATGATATTATTAGCAAACCTTAAAACACCACAAATACTAGGTAGCATTGATGTTAGTCACCAAAGCAGGAATACTAGGTTCAGCACCCAAACCCGTTGTTGAGAAGGCAATTTGCCCGGTGGACTACGATTTCATTCGGGTCCGAGACTACAAGAGTTCAGGTCCCACCACGGGCTTTTGCAAGAAACATAGCTGGGGTGACCGCATAGTCAAACCGGTACAGAATCCCACTTGAAAGGAAGCAGTTCAGACATGAGGATACGACGCCATTACTGTCATTAGTGTGGGTGCAGGTGGTGCAAGGGACCAGGGACCGGTGTGGACCTGAGCTAACCAAGAGCACATCAAGCACAATTCTGTTTCCTACCTCTTGACCATGTCTAGTGAAACTCCATTGAAGAAGACTTGATTGTAGGTTGTAGCACCAGTGTTCAGTTGTTTAACCCTCTGCGAATGGGGTTTTTGAAAGGGTTACGGGAGTTGGGGTGGATGGTAAGATTTCTAGGGTTTGTGATTAGGTTAAATGGACTTTGGGCTTCATGTGGGTTTATTAAAAAATAATAATTTGGGTCAGGTAAAGTTAATACTTGAGCTCTCAAATAACAAATTGATATTGGGTTTCTAATTAAGTTGATTTTTTTAAAATAATAATAATAACAAAGTTTGGCTCATTCAAAATCAAAAAAATAATTCAATTTTTTTTAAACGCGATAAAAAAATATTCAACAATTTTAAAGGATTTATAAAAAAAACAAGTTGAACTGGGGGAGAATTATTTTATAAATTTTGGAAAAATTGTCTAGCATGACATTTAAAAAAATATATTTTTCCCGGTGGAGAATTATTTTATAATTTTTGGGAAAAATATTTTTGTGGCGTTTAATTGTTCAAAATTTTTAATAAAATGTCATCTTCAGAAAACTTTAAATAAGATAATCTCACAACGGCACAAAGCCGGTTTGACTCTTTTGCAGGTACAAAGAAAGAAAAATTGTCAGATTTAATTGATCGATTTTTGAAAGTGGCAAATATTTTAAAGAAGCATGTTCCTGATCTCAGTAATCATGAACAGATTCAAAAGCTTCTTGACTCGCTTCCGTCTGCATGGAATCATCAAGTTAAAATGCTGAAGCAAGAAAGAGGTTATGTCGACACAAAACTTATGGATATGATCAACAAACTGAAAGAGATTGAGTTGGATATCAAACGACGTGAGTACTATCAAGTGACATATCTAACTCCAAAGATCACTTCAAACTCCAAAGATCACTTCAAACTCCAAAGAGAAACCAGAATAAAGATCAAATTCTGACATCAATTCTGACGGTTTACCGAAACCTGGAACTCAAGAGGCACAAAAGGATCTTAAGCAAACTTCAATGGGTAAAGGTGGAGCTGAGTTGAATGATGCAGTTTGCGATGATGATAAGGAAGAGGAATGGAAGCGAAATACCAGAGATTGCAACTGCGAGAAGGCTCTTACTGTTGAAAGAGTCATCCTGGATCTTCCATACGAGACTGTTCAGGATATGTGTTCTTCTGCTTGCAAAATTCGTTTATTTGGTTTGTATAAAGCTAATAGGTTACTTTTAGATAACCAAAAGGAATTAACCACCATAAACATAGAATTTAAAAAGAATGAAGCCAAGTATTTCATAAAATTAATGAAGCTTTAAAAAAATGTTCATTTAAAACGAACTCTTCTTGAATGAAATGTTAAAATTAATCTTTTAAACGAAAGAGTCACCTTGGCTGAATTTGAAACAAGCAAGCTTAAAACAAAGCTTAATGGTGGACCATATCCGGAATGAAGTAGGAAGAGCTACTGTGTAAACAGAGGGGAGCTAGAATTAAAACGGGAGTGGGTTGTGGTGAAAATCCATATGTCTACCCTCCTCCTAGCACCCATTGTTACTCTCCTATGCCTCAACCTCATCCATCTAATGATTTGATTGAAGCTACAGAAACTCATAGTTTAAATGCAGATTTAAGCAACATTAATCTTAAAGAGGATAAAGATGTGCAGGATTCTCCTGTAGGTTTGGGATTCCTTAGGCAAAGGTTTGATAAGAAGATTAATGACGATTCCACTTTTGATGCTCCAACACTAATATCAGTTGCTTCTTCAACTTTCTTCAACAAATTCAAATAGGGTAACATTCCTTCGTTTGTTCTCGTTAGGTTTGTCAAAGAAGGAACAATTGTTGAATCATCAGGCAATGTGAATCCTATAAGAGAAGCCGACACAATACGAGATGTCAATCAAGATCCGTTGGAGAAAGATCTGTGTATACGAGACTGGACAAGCTCAAATGATGAATCAATCATAGAGGTGCGTGTTGGTTCCTCACAGATCAAGATGTCTCCTAACATTGTTAAGTCACAACAGATTCCAAAAGCTGAATCAAGACCAATACGGATCTTTTCTCCAATTGCAAAGCATCCCAGTCAATCAGTAAAGACCTCATTCACTGCTCAGCACGGGAAACTTCAGAACAAGCAAGAATCTGCTACAAGCTCCAAACAATCCTCATCACCACCTGCACGACACGGGACTACAAAGAATCAAAAGCTTTTTAAGGCTTGTTTTGAGTGTGGAAAAAAGGTCATGTGGTAAAGAAATGTCCTCAAAGGCTTGCTATGAATGGTAAAGGCAAAACAAATTGCTTCTCCGAATGTAAGTATAAAAAGAATATTCGAGACGGTAAAGGCAACACGGGTTGCTTCTCTGGATCAAGAGGTAAACAACACACATCTTTGAATGGTTGGATGAAAAACCCTCCATCCAAACCTTTTCATGTGAAGCCGGTTTCACATGATTCAAAGATGAAAATGACCAAAGGTTTAAAACCAAATTCTTCTCCTTTTGGTCTTAAACAGAAAATATTTTCCAAATTTAATTCATTCAAATCCAAGTTAATTGAATCGAAACAAATTTAGCAAATTCAAAAGAAGGATACAGATATTCCCGATTGTTTAAATGGTTGTGTGCAGAAGCATGTTCCTTATATTGATGAAAAAGGAACTTCCAGGATTACAATGGCCTGGGTTCCCCTTTCAAACTAATATGTTAATGAGTGTAGGAATAATTCAGGAGGACTGTTAGTAATCCGGTTTACTGACAGAGATTGTTCTTAATTCAAATTTGAGGCGGAACAAACAGGTTAAGGTCATGGTATTATATCCACAATCTGGATTTTTATCTGCATTATCACAGTTCTCACTTCATAATCACTGCATATTTCTTGAGAATTCATTTCTTATATTCATATCAGTGTAGTTTGGATGACCTTCTTTGATAATTTTTTATTTTTGTATAGTTTAAAAATTTAAGAAAATATACAAAATATAAAAATAAAAAAATAAAAAAATGTTTTCAAAAATAAAAATTTAGGGGGAAAGTATAAGTAAATAAAAATGAAAAGAGAACTGGAAACTTGATTTGAGATGATTGAGAAATGATTGTATATCTTCTTGAAATGCTTGTTTTTGCATGACTTGCGTTTTTAAAATGAGAAATAATAGTAGCTGATGTTATTATCTGATTTACATCTTATTTTTAATTACAAATAATAGAAAAACAAACAGATGCTTTAATGATATGCTTGGTAGACTCAGCCCGAAGAATAAAGTAGACAGCAGCATCATGATTTAAATTAAAATATATGCTTAAGGATGTCTGGATTTACGCGATCATTTTGGCATGCACGAAAACTGAGTCTCGATAAAAATCAGATCGAGAATTGATCTTTCACCCACCATGATACGAATCATATAAGCCATATCTTTGAGCCATGATTGGTGTATTTATGTGTCTTGTGTTTGTGCTAATCTCCTCTACTGTACGGTAGTACTAACTTGGAGTGATGATCTCCTTTGCTGTACGATAGTACTGACCTGGAGCTCTCATTAGCACATGATTAAATGGTCATCTCCTTTGTTATACGTAAATATAAACCTGGAGCTCTCACCATTTTGGTCTAAGTTGTGTCAAATCATCTAAACGATGAATTCATCACAGAATGCAATATTATGTCGATAATCACTAGCACACTAATGCACAAGCCTTGCTCTGTATAGATCGTTACAAAATTCAAGAAATCCTGAGGTTGGGTGAGGGTTTTTGCCAAATGATTGTGGGGTCCTAATATTCTAAAGCATCTAATCGAACCTTAACAAATCATATGCTCTTTGTTGAAAAAGATCAGGCATGGGTTTAAGTGGAAAAATATATCAGCAATCGTTATTGATCTATTTAAGAATTTCAAAATCATTCAAAAACTGTGATTAGATTCAGTTATCAGTGTGATCTCATTGCTTGTCGATGATTAATTTCATCTTTGTGCTAAAGTATATCATGAGGATGTGATCTCATGATCGATACAGTTCTTGGTTATAAAATTAATAATAGATAAAAAATAAAAAAATGTTATATTAAATATATATATAATAAAAAAAATTGTAACAAAATTTTCATTTCAATTTCTTTTAGGTCTTCCATATTATGTTGTTACAATTTTATCATTGTTCATGCATTTCACAAAAATTGCGTACAAACGAACACGGGTTCGCTTGTTTTTTTCACACACAGATAAACACGGGTTTATTTTGTTAAAATGAAATGATTTAATTAGAAATGTTAAGATTGTGTTTGAGAATGTGTTTCAGATTTTTGCTGTAAGTGATAGCCGATCATCAGTTGAGCAATGTACCTGATCAGAGAATCTGTTCTTCAAGTTTGTAGAAGATACCAAGCTAGGAATCCTCCTCTTACATCTTCTGAAGCACTCAAGATTAAAGATTTGGTAAAGATGTTCCAATATCTTTATAAAGGATGCACTTGAAAACAGGGAGCATATAAATAGGGGGAGCTTATGAGATGAAAATCTTTCTCATTAGCTTCAGAAAGATTCAAATTGAAGATCTTTCTACTGTTGACTTCTCGATGCTGATTTCGTTTGAAGACGTTGATAATGATAGACTAAGGGGGAGTATTGTTGGAGCTGTAAAAGATAGTCTATATTATCAACACAGTGAAAGTCAACAAAAGTCAATGTCACGGTCAAAGTCAACAAAAGTCAAACCCGACACGTTCAAGACGAGGAACTGAGACGAGACGTTGAAGATTTAGATGACTAGGAGTTTTGTTGTAATAAATATATTTTGTGTGAACAAAATATATTTTATCTTGTTTTTAGTTATTTTTATGTTTAATATGTAATTTTGTATTAATTAGCCTAAGTCTAGGGGGTTAAGTGCAATTAGTGAATATTTGTCTAGACTATAAATAGGTTAATTGTCATTACTGTTGGTTAAGGGTTGAATGACGAATAGATTGATGGATTACTTGTAAACATATTTTGCAATCTAATTAAAGATCAAAGGGGTTTTAATTGTGATTATCATATTTTGATCTATAATCTTCATGATTTGATTCAAGTGTATTCATCATGGAGTTACACCTAGGAAGAGATGACATGAACTTCCTTACAATGTCTCTGTTTTCAAAAGCAACTCCACCATCCACTAGGGTGTCCACAATCTCAACATACTTGAAGTATTGTTGAGTCATGGTTTCACCTATTTCAAAGGTGAAGTTTTTGAACTACTGCTTCAGGAGATCCTTCTTGTTCTCCTTGGCTTTAGAGGAACCTTCATATATCAGTTTCAATGCATCCCACAACTGCTTAGCTGTTTTGCATTTCTTGAAACCTTTACGTATAGAGTTTGGAAGAGTAGTCTGAAGGGCTGTCATGGCCTTTTGATCAATCTCTACTCTCTTTTTATCTTCATCTGAGTAGTCAGCCACAACCTTAGGGATCATACCACCTCCAGCAGCTGAAGAGGTGCTTGGGATGTAAGGTCCATTGACAACCGACTCCCACATTCTTGAGTCAGAGACTTGATGAAGCCTTCCATTCTTTGGCACCAAGTGTCAAAGTCATCAAGAGAAATCAGTGGGGACTTTTTCATGGTTCCAGTTTCCATATAAGCTTTAGATATAGCTGCTATTTGAGATCTTAAGTATTTTATGTGTGTGAGGGATCTTATGATGGTAAGATCTTATATCAAGAGCATGGAATGCTCTTATACCAATTGTAGGACCGGTGAAGGGTATGCACTTACAACACAACATCACAGTGAGGAGAGTTGCTAAGAACACTTAATAGATCAAACAGAGAACTAGTTAACCTTTGTAATGATACTAAGAACACAAGTAAATATGAGACAGGACAAGATAGCAAAACACACAAGGAGTTGGTTTTCAAGATTGTAGTATATTGCTTTCTCAAGTTCTATTAGAAATGTTACAAAGCATGTGAGAAAGTTACAACTACTTGAGATACATATACAACATCCTACAGCCAGCCATACTTTGAAGGCCAGCTGGATACAATTGACTAGACAACAAACAAAATCAATTGTAAAGTCAAAAGGCAGATTGCCTTTTGATTAATGACTATGACATGCCATAGCTCACGTCCTAATATATTACAAAAAGGATAAAGTACATAAAGTAGAAAGTTACAGACTCAAGACCTCAATGTACAGTTACCAAAAGCATGGACCTTTTCACCAACTTAGGAAAGTTGGTGACTTTACAGAGTTGCAGCGGAAAGGGGTCCAGCTTTATGTAAAAAGTACATCAGATAAAGCATGTGTTCAAAAGTCTTCGGAAGAAATTTATCTTCAAGTGTTGGCTTCGGAAGACTTTTCCTTTGAAACTTTGGAAGACTTCATCTTTGGCTTTGGAAGATATTGGTCTTGGCTTCGAAAGATTTCACACTTAGTGTAATTTTTTTCAGATGCTGGTGTGAAACTTCCGAAGCATTCTACTTTAGTACATTTATGCATGCATGCAGGAGAGACTTTGAGTGTTTGGGTTGCATTAGCATTTACATTTAATCCTTACATAGTTCCTAACAACTTACACGATTGTTCACGCATAGCTAAATTGTAAACGTTCCACTAATGGACTTTATTTTTTTGTTTTTTAAATATAGTGTAATGTAGAAGAGTCAATTCACTTGTTTTCTTGCAAATTGACGCTGAGAAGCCCTACATACATGTACACTTGTTTGACTAGTACTTAGTTCTTATTGTTCGGTGAAAGCTCCATGTGTTACTATGTGTTACTGATCGATAGTGAATGGGACTTCCCTTATTTGATGGATGTTTAGGGTATAGTGCAATAGAGCATCTATGGGCACTGTGAGCCTGTGGTGTTCCATGTTTGAGTGGGTATTGACTAAGCCTGCACTTTAGTTATATATGTTTGAGGTACATATAGTTGTTGTGCACTAATTGGTCATGTGCCTTACTATTAGTGACATGCTTTTTAGTTGTTGGCCATGTATGTTCATGTTTGTGCATGCGTTTTGGTTTTATATATTTGAGTTTTGTCTTTGGAAGTGTAAGCAGGTGTGTGTTGTGGTTTGAAAATTAATATAACACTAATCTTTAAATGCATTTGTGTATGCTTCTTCATTTTGTTATATAGTTTTGCTATTGGGATATTATGGTTATAGTCATATAGAAAACATATTGTTATGATTAATTATATATTTCGATTTTATCTTTTGTTTACATTGCTTCATACTACTTTGCAGTTTAACATTGGTGTTTATTCCACATATATGTGTTGCTTGATTAATAGTATAGTTTTGCCCATTAGATCTTAATGGTTTATTACAATATGCATAGCTTTAATTATTTGACCTGTTTATTACCATATGTATTTTACTTCTTTGAGCCATTTATATATGTATTACTTGTTTGACCATTTATTATTATATATAGCTTTACTTATTTGATCCGTTTATTACTATATGTACAACCTAACTAGTTTGACTCATTTATTACTTTATGTCCACATAAGTTTAGGTCCTTATATCTTATAATTTCTTGTCCCTACTACTTTATATTAACATCTATTTTCATTACTTTGTATTTTTTTAGGTCCCTCGTGTTGGTTCTTCATCTAGTAAAGAAATATCAAAGTCATGATAACGAAGGCAGAGTTCACAAAATGTGAAGTGTTGGATTCCTTGGAATAGAGTTGATGACCCGAAAAAAGCATATTTACTTTGTTTGTAAAACTTGAAATGTGTTTGAAACTTATTATGTATTTGTTCGTTAACATTGGAACATGTTTTGGATTGAAACCATAATCTAAGTTATGATTATATAAATTTATGTGCTTTTTATTTTCATTTTAATTTTATATTATAAATTAATACTAATTGAAAACTTTCATTTATCTCTAACTAGAAATATATTTATTGCCACAACATTTGTGCCCACGAAAGCCTTTTAAAATTTATGGCAAAAAAAATTATGCCACTAAATTAGTATAGATATGTTGTAACTATATTATGGCATAAATATAAGTTCCACTAAAGATCTATGTGGGAATGGGTGGCACATAAAAAAGTTCCACTAAATGGCTTTAGTGGCACTTCTTCTAGTGGCACAAATTCATGTGGGGGTCATTAGTGGTACTTATTGGATATTGTGTGACACTTTTTGTGTCATTGTATGAGATTGTTTTGTAGTGTATGTGTGTATGTATGTCTGTGTGTAGGTGTGTCTGTGTGTATGTGTGTATGTGTGTATGTGTGTATGTGTGTATGTGTGTATGTGTGTATGCGTGTATGCGTGTATGCGTGTATGCGTGTATGCGTGTATGCGTGTATGCGTGTATGTGTGTATGTATGTATATGTATATGTTTACGTGTGTATGTGTGTATGTGTGTATGTGTGTATGAGTGTATGTGTGTGTGTGTATGTGTGTATGTGTGTATGTGGTATGTGTGTATGTGTGTATGTGTGTATGTGTATGTGTGTATGTGTGTATGTGTGTATGTGTGTATGTGTGTATGTGTGTTGTGTGTATGTGTGTATGTGTGTATGTGGTATGTGTGTATGTGTGTATGTGTATGTGTGTATGTGTGTATGTGTGTATGTGTGTATGTGTGTATGTGTGTATGTGTGTATGTGTGCATGTGTGTATGTGTGCATGTGTGCATGTGTGCATGTGTGCATGTGTGCATGTGTGCATGTGTGCATGTGTGTATGTGTGTATGTGTGTATGTGTGTATGTGTGTATGTGTGTATGTGTGTATGTGTGTATGTTTGCATGTGTGCATGTGTGCGTGTGCATGTGTGCGTGTGTGTATGTGCGTGTGTGTGTATGTGTGTATGTATGTGTGTATCTATGTGTGTATGTATGTGTGTGTATGTATGTGTGTATGTATGTGTGTTTGTATGTATGTGTGTGTGTATGTATGTATGTTTGTATGTATGTATGTGTGTATATGTGTGTGTGTGTATGTGTGTATGTATGTGTGTGTATGTATGTGTTTATGTATGTATTGTATTTTAATTTTTATGTTCATCTAAAACCAAAAACAAATACATATTTTATCTGCATGCATAAGGCTAAGGGTAGGTTAAGCGATTTGATTACAAACCAAAGATGTTATGTAAAAACTGTTGTCATGCCAAAACAATGATATAATAAGGTTTTAAGATTGGGATTACCTGAAGTAGCAACATTAAAAATTTTAATTATCTACCTCTAGCGATGAATGGGTGTAATCATCAACGCCAAGCAAACAACACGATAGCAGGCTACTAGCAGTTGTCTCGTCGTCTATTACAACCGCCATATTCTTGAAACACTAGCCTCTCTATTTGTATCCCCTCTCTCTCCGTCTCTTTCTATAAAAAGTGTGTGTGTGTGTGTGTGTGTAAAATGTAATAAACATGACCTAAACATTAAAAATCAAAAGTTCAATGACCAAAACATGAATAGAGGAAAGTTCTTTATTCATCTCTCATGGATATTAATTATAGAGTCACATGTTTTTCATTTGTTCAAATTAAAATGCAATATCTTATTTTTAGCATTTGTCATGTTACTTATTATATATCATTTTAAAAACTATTTTAAATTACTTAATATGCTAATTATTAGTAGGGTGAGGTTATTGTAAAAAGGATGAAAAAACTAAAGAGGGTGAAAGTGAATATTATTAGATCTAAGATCAAGGTTTAAAAAATCTGATGGTATAATGGTAAATAATTAAAACTTTAAATGGTAGACCAAAGGTATTTTAGTATTAATCATATTTTCAAGTTCCACCTTGTATCAAACATCCATAATTTTTGCATACAACATTATTATTTTAAAAAAAAGTAAGCGTTTTTTATCATTAAAACTCCTATAAATTTGTTGCATAAAAAGGAAGATTTTTCATGAAATTTCAGGTCATTGTTTAATATTTTTCAATTCATTGTGTAATATCAAATCGTTATGTAATATTAATCAGATCATTGTGACTAATAGATTTACGCGTGTACCGAATCAAATAGTGCGAAATCCTATTTGATTGGCGATCTAATCAGTGAGAACGCACGTAGAATCAATTAAAGATTGAATGTACACGTTAAGAATGATTAGCAATCTATCTACTGCGATCTATGAAGTTGGAACATGTTGCTAAAGGTCTCTGGACGACTAGGGTACGTGTAGGTATCGAATTATTTAAAGTGTCTCGTTTTTCCACGAATTAAGTGGTAGTTATAGGTTAGGGTTATCAATCGTGCGACTAGACCATTTGCATGGTTCAGTCGTGCGATTGAGTCATGCGGTTGATCCATTCGCATGACTGAGTGTTTAGTCATGTGATTGAGTCAATCTCATGTTACAATCATGCGACTGATTCAGTCTCCTGGTCATTCGTACGACTGGTTCATTAGCATGAAGTTGTTCATGCGTATGGTCCATTAGCATGTGCCATTTGCATGAGAACTTCACATGATTAAGTTTAACATATTTCTTAATTATCATTTAATAAGATCTATGCAAACAACCCCAAACCTATATAATTAGTTCAATAAGCATTAACCTACTAATCAATGAAATAATAAACATTATAAGCACAACCACATATTATATTTCATTAAGTACCCTTCAGTTACATATGTGACGGCAATAAAGACATTTTACATTAAGTTCATAAACTAGGGACACATGTATCTACAAACTCCCCCTTGGACCTAGTTTCATCTAATGTCTTACATCCTTCATAAGCTCCTCATACTTCTTGTACTTCTCTTCTCTTGTGACTCCTACTGTATTTCAAAAGCAAAGCAGAGTCGTATCACATTCTGAAATTGTAGAGCTTGTACAATATCTTGCGAGTGATAGAACAGTGGTCACTTGTATAATGTATAAACATTATCAGACGACAAGTTAGTAAGCCACATGGGATCAAACACCTTGATAGTTTCCATACTACCATTCTTGTTCAACACTATGACTGCCTCTCCTGTTCTCCAATCGTACTACCACCATTTGAAGTGTGGAGTGAAGTCCTGTGGCATTTCTCGTAAAGGGATTTTAGACATCATGCGCGGAGGACTCCACTTCAGCACTATTTTCGGTTTTCCAGTTATGGCATCAACCTCAGATCGTCTGATATACCTCGTTGGTTGTTGAGGTTTGAAGTTGACCCATCTAGTGTGATACTCTCTCTTTAGAGCTGCTTCAAACCAGCCTGAAATCTTACGAGGGTCAGCGTATAGCAATTTCAACTTTGCTAACTGGTTAAGCTCAAAACCAGGAAGAGTCTTCAGATCGTGTGGGAATCTGAAGTACTCAATCCCCTTCTCACGTTTAACTGCATAAACGTTAAGATCTTCAAAATCTACCAACGCTATGATTTTTCCCGACACCTTGTGATGTTTCTTCACTTTGTAAAGCTTGGTGTAGACAGTTGACGTTGGAGCACTACGTTGGGCTCTTATTTCTTCAAAGCATGCAGCCTATTCAGCATTTCTGATGTTGACTTCGGCATTCGAGGCTTGGGCCTGCTCTTCATTCTTTTCTGACTCTTTTTCCATTTTATCCAGAGTCTCAAAGGTGTCACTGACAAGAGTGTCTCCCAAATTTGGAACGACATTTCCCTCATTGTCAGTGTACTCTGGATAATGTTGGGCAGTGACATCTTCAATCTCGATCTCGTCAACGTCGTTGAGCTCGTCGTCACTTTCCACATGGACTGTAGGAGCATCTTTCACGATCTCGTCAGGATTGAGTCGGAACATTTCGGTGAGTTGCTCATTAGTGAGATCATGAATTATCTCTCCTTCTTCAGGAGTGTAATTCACCAATCTCCTAACTATCTCCTGCAGATCAAGAATCATTGTGAGTTGAATCTTGATCTGTTGGAGGGGAGCAACATCATATTCATCTCCTTGAAAATTTGGATCTGCTTGATTTAAAACATGTAACACATCAACCATTAGTCAACAATCAAAGCAGTAAACATCAATAATAAATATAAACATTAATTACATAACATTAATCCAAAAATTCAGTTACAAATTGTTTTTCAAGTACATAAATATCTAAACATTACTTTTCCCTTATAGCTGGAGCATCAGTAGGATCGGCAGAAGATGATGGGGCTCCTTGGTCTTGATTTCTGTTTGTGGGCCTCTCTTGACCTTGAGCTGATGTAGATGCAGCAACATCTCCTTCTTCATCATCATCATCACCGACATCATCATCGTCTCCTCCCTCAGTATCAACACCATGATCATTATCATCAGCATCATCATCATCATCACTGTCATCATCATCATCTCCATCACTCATCACCTTCTCGGATCTTTTAGGCTCATCTTTGGATCCCTTCAGTCTCAGCATAAGCTTCTTGTTCTGGCCTCTAAATCCTGTATCCTCTATACTAAGGATGTATGCATCTCTCTCAGCTCTATGATCTCTTGGCTCTGAGCCAATCCTCTGAATGGATGAGGCATGTGTCTCATGCAGCTCCTCAATCTATTGGCTCTGAGCCTTGATCCTCTGGGCTTGAGAGACATTAAGCTCCATCAGTTGATTAAGCTGAGAGGCTCTCTGTTCATCTGTCACTAGCAGCTTCAGCACTAACCGGTTAAGGTTAGCCAGCTGCTCCTCCAACCCGACAGATGGGTAAGAGGATCCAAAATAGGTGGACCTGTGATGAAGTCCTGGCTCCATGGCTAGTGGTGGTGGTAGTGGATGTGGAGAAGATTGGGGTGGTATACATATGGATGGCTGTGGATGAGCTGTATGGTGGTGGATGGGAAGTGGGTAACTGGTGGAGTGGGTGTGGTAGTGGTGCATGAGGTGGTAGTAGTGGTGGGTGGAATGGTGGTTGTTGTGGTAGGTGAAGTGGTAGTATGGTGGTAGGTGGAATGGTGGTAGTGGTGGTAGTAGTGGAGTGGTGATAAACGTCATCCTCCTCCTCTCTTTTGCATCCCGTGGAGCTGAGTCATCCATTTCTTCCTCGAACCCCTTGAGGTGGATGCTCCCCTAGGACGTTGGGCTGATCTGGGGTGTAGGTTGTATCAGTCATAGTCTCCCCAGACCCTCCTGGACGTCACCAGCCGCCCTAATCCCTCGCTCGGTGGCAACCACCTTGCTGCCCACCGTTCGAGTCAACGGCTCCTTATCCTCCTCCTCCTCCTCATAAGGTTGGAAGTCCTGATGGAAACCTGCTGCCTCTATCCCACCTTAAGTGGATGTTGGAGATGCTATATCAGCAGTGAGGGCCCTCAATTGAGTGGGCCCTACATCTCCCCAACTCCGCTATCATCGTCGTCGGAATCATCGTCCGGGAGCACAAGTTGCACAACATCAGAATCATTGTCAGCGTGGCGCCATTTACACCTCGCTGCCACCACATAATCCTCCGGGGCCAGATGCCCCAACAATCTCCTCACAGGGGGTTAACCTGCTTCCCCCTATAAACCTTCATACGACCCAATATAGTGTCATCCATCACCTCACGGACTACAACGTCCTCCTTTTCCTTAGGCAGCGACGGTAGTTTCTAATCGATAATCATCTTGATGAATTGAGGGTACATGCAAAACCCCTCCTTCCCTTTCCCCTGAATGTTCTGCACCAGATAGGCGAAGATCATCTTAGAGAAGCTAAACGGGTGGTTCAGCACCAACGCTGCGTAAGCTTTCTGAATCTGATCTGAGAGCTCATCGAACCCTCCTTTCTGAGAAGCTATGCACTTCAACAGCACGTGGGCGAGGTACTTGAACTGAGGGCATAGGTTGATCTTGTTGAGCACCCCTACGTTGATGTTCCCAGAGTACTTAGCTCGCATGAAACATCCTCGAACAGTAAGCGGGTGTAATCGAGTGGGACAGTCAGCATCATCCCCGAACTCTAGAACCGTCCGAAGATCATCCTCTGTGATCTCTATAGCCCCTCCAAATATCGAGCTCCTGATGCAATGGGGCTCTGAGGATCTGTCTACCATAGTGCTTTCCCAGAAAGCCTGTTGGACAGAGCGGTATGGTGTGCATGGAGTCGAGATGGCACGGAAGATCCTCGATCTCCGTAGAAGGTGATAATGCCAGAGAAGTCTGTAGAATTCCTTGAGGTTAGATCTAGATGAGCACATATGTTGTGCTTGGTGCTTATAGTCCAACGAGTAGCCATCTGTTACACAATGCACACAAACGTTAGTGTCCTTCAATGAGTGATAATTGATTCATTTGAACTTGAAATTTTTCTGTTCTGTCATGCGAATGAAACTATGCGACTGAGATCTAGTTGTGCGAATGAGTTGTGCGACTGAGATCTAGTCGTGCGAGTGACCTCATACGTACGATTAAACAAGCGACTAGGCTCATATGTATGCTATCTCATGCGTTTACACTAGTCGTGCGACTGAACGCATATGCATGTTCAGCCATGCGGTTTAGCCATTCGCCCCGCTCAGTCGTGCGACTGATGTTCATCAGGTTGTCCATTCGCATGACAGACTCACTGTTCAACTCAAAGTCAATTTGAGCAAATGTTAATGTTAGACGTCGTGGTTTGGCTCATTAGGCTCGCAATTGACCGATAAAACACCTAATAACCTTTATTTCATAATGGACTTAGTTTAATTAGTTTCTTAGTTAAACTATGTCACGGTTATTTTTAGGGTTCAAATCAGTTGATTTTGGGCATGAATCGTGGACATTTTCATGGATTGCGCCGCACATTACCTGTATAGTAACCACAAATCGTCAGTATGCAATAATCAATGGTCTAGAATGATCAAATGAAAATCAGGCAGAGTAACGGTGCTTCGTGCGATTTAGGGGCGATTTGGGCGTGATGAATGACTGCGACAGACTCCCCCTCTATTTATACTAGGGTTTCCTTCAGTCGTGCGACTGAGCCCAGTCGCATAGTTGATTCGTGCGACACCGAAGATCAGTCGTGCGACTAGCACAGTCGGTCACCTTCAGTGGTGCGACTAGAAGTCAGTTGTGCGACTGTGTCATTAGATCACCTTCATCCATGCGATTGAGTCATTTTGATTATCCAATCGTGTGATTTTATCCATGCTAATGGTCCAATCGCACGTATGTCCTATACGTGTGGGTAAATCGTGTGATTGGGCTCATTCGTATCATCCAATCATACGACTGGTCCATACCCATGGTCCAATCATGCGAATGGATCATACTCATGATATTGACTTTATGACCATTCAACATTTTACACCCTTTAACTATTGATTAAACATTTTGAGCATTCGATCATTTCAGACATGATCATTTTAATTTTGACAACCTTTGATCACCTCAGACGTGATCCTTTTAAAACAATTTGTCACCTCAGTCGTGACTCATTTACATTTGAAAACACGTGTGCTCACCTTAGACGTGACCTTTTTAGTTGATTAAATACCCGATTGAGTTCCATGGCATAGTCTGATGTTTAACAAACTAAGTTTACGAAATTTAAACAAAATAAAAGAACTAAAAACTGAAATACAAAACTAAAACTTGGTTTTGTGGTTTTGTGTGAGGTGGAAATTCTAAGATGGAAATCTAAAAGATTCATTTCCTCAAAAGGGTAGCTTCAATTTATTTTGACCATAAATGGACCGATTCAATTTGAAATCATACAGGTAAGTCAAATCAATTCGATACATGTTATCAAAACCTTTTGATGCTCTATTCTTGTTTTTCATCTAGAGTCGTTAGCAAGTTTAGGGAATCATACTAGTACTATTAGATCCCCACATTGATTTGGACTTTCAAGAATTGTAGCCACGATGATTGTCAATATACTGGTCCTCTTAAATCCATACACAGACTTTTGACATAGATTGGTGATAGTTTAAGGTTTGATTATTTCAACAAGCATTTGTGGATCCCACACTTATATGGTAATCAACATTCCTCAGGAGATATTTGAGCGGTCTCAAGGTAGTATTCAAGAAGAAACTATTTTTAGAACTTTCAAAGAGAAGCCAAGCCTTAGGTTAGGGCCACCGCACAGCAGAGAGGCGGCAAACAACAATGAATTCTAGAATATATAGATTATGCTTATCCTCAGGTCAGTGCCACCGCACAGTAGAGAGGCACATAACCTATCTTCTTGTTTGAGCAATTTTATTCTTTTTGCACAGATCTCACCAACAACATAGGTTATTAGTTTGATTGCTTTTGCATTTTTTTCATGTGCTTTTGCTCATATTTTGGTCATACGCACACATTCGTGGCGTTTATTCTACTCATCACTCTTTATTGGAATTTTGTTGATTGTGTTAACCAGGGATAAGATGATACCCACAGCTTGTTGAACAACTTAGTTTGTTCTTGAGATCACCAACAAGGTCTAGTCATCTTTTGTGTTGAATCTACCAACATATCATCTGTGGTCTAGCAACCTCTAGGTCTACTTTCTTTGTGTTACCTTGGTAGTAGGTAGTTTTACTATCATTTTTCCTTTTATATTGCTCAGACTACACAAACTTATACTTTGAATTTCCCATCTTATTCAATTTAAACTTTTAAAGTGCCAATTGGTTTGTTCCTGTGTACTATCATTTTCCAAAGTCATTGAATCGGTATCACAGATACGATCTAGTTTCTATCAGCTAGCCTCTCCTCCTCCCTCGTTTTTTTAATAATGTTACTAACTAAACCTGTTCTCCCCCTAAAATTCTAAAACCGTAACCGATTTACGCTTTTAGGATTTTAATAGGCGATGAAATAACACCAATTTAATTAAACTACTTAAAATTAATCAAATAAATAAACAAAATAAAAATTAAAAGAAATATGGACTATACGCATCGGACTACACATGGTCATCTTCAGGAATTACATCACCATTCCTTTTAATGCCGTTGACCTCTAACAAGTATAGAAAACGTGGTTTATCAAAAGCCTTTGTATAAAGGTCAACGCGTTGAAAATCCGTATTTATTTTAACGACATCGATTAAATTCTTTTCAAAACAATCACATATAAAGTGATATTTTATGCCGATGTGTTTGGTCTTAGGATGTTGGACCGGATTTTTAGTTACTGCAATTGTAGCAGAGTTATTAACAAAAATAAGAGTAGAAGAGAATTCAAACCGTAGTCCCACATTTGCTGTTGAATCCATATGATTTGTGAACAGCAACTTGTAGCAGCAACGTATTTGGCTTCACAGGTTGACAAAGCAACCGAGGTCTGCTTCTTACACTTCCAGGTCACTAATCTCCTCCTAAAGAATTGACATCCCACTGATGTAGACTTGTAGTTCATCTTCCAGCCACCGTAATACGAGTCACTATAAGCTGTTAGCTCGAAGTCATCGTCATGAGGATACCACAACCCAAGTGTTGGAGTACCCTTTAGATAACGGAAGATCCTTTTGACCCCTATCAGATGGTTAACTTTTGGCTTTTCCTGATATCTTGAACATAAACATGTCGCGTACATGATATCAGGTCTTGAGGCAGTGAGGTACATGAGAGATCCAATCATTCCTCGGTACATGGTGGCATCGACTAGATCACCATTCTCATCGGGTGCTACAACATGGTTTGTAGCAAGTGGAGTCCCGGCTGCGGAAGCATTCTCCATGTCAAACCGACTGAGAATATCTCCTACATACTTGGTCTGATGTAGGAAAATCCCTTTTGGTGTCTGATCCACCTGTAACCCGAGAATGAATTTCATCTCTCCCATGGCTTTCATTTCAAACTCAGCCTTCATTACTGCTTCAAACTCTTTACATAGATCTTCGTTCTTGGACTCGAAGATTATGTCATCGACATAGATTTGGACAAGCAGTAAATTACCACCCTTTTCTTTAATGAATAGTGTGCAATCAATAACACCTCTGCGAAACCCATGTTTCACAAGGTGCATGGAGAGTTTCTCATACCAGGACCTAGGAGCTTGATGAAGCCCGTATAAAGCCTTGTCGAGTTTGTAAACTCTGTCCCGATGATATGGATCCTCAAATCCCTCGGGTTGACTGACGTACACTGTCTCTTGGATTTCACTATGAAGGAATGCACTCTTCATATCCAGTTGATGAACTTTAATCTTCATATATGATGCATAGGCAAGGAAGATACGGATGGCTCCCATTCTTGCCACAGGTGCAAACACTTCATTGTAGTCTATGCCCTAGAGTTGTCGAAATCCTTGAACAACAAGTCGAGCCTTGTTTCTGATGATCACGCCTTTATAATATTTCTTGCATTTTAAGACCCATTTGGTGCCAATGACCTTAGCACCTTTAGGTCTATCCACCAGAGTCCATACACCTAACTTCTTGAACTAAAGAAGTTCTTCTTGCATGGCACTCACCCATGCCTCATCATTCAGGGCTTCACGAACATACTTAGGCTCAAACTGAGACACAAGCAACGATATGCACCGTCGTGAAGGTATCCCTTTTCTATCACCGCGGGATAATCAGCTGAGTACAGCTAATTTAAGGTCTGAACTCTTGATCTCACATCCCCAATGACATTATCCAAAGGATGATAGACATTTAGCCGTGATCTAGGAGTGGTTGGAACAACTACCTCAGAATTAAGATTGTGAACGTTAGGTTCTGGATCTGAGGCAATAAGAGTGTGAGGTTATGAAGGCTTAGAGGCATCAACATCAGATGCTTGTGCACTTACGGTAGCAGGAACCTGTTCCTCCTGGTTGTTCGGATCATTTTCCATAGCTTCTTCATCAGAGGAAGAGTCACTATCTTCAATTGCTCCCCCTGAGTTGTTAGATGAATGACCTTGTGAACCGAATGATGTTGAATCTTATAAAGGTGTGTTCAAGACATCATACATCATCTTGGTGGCCAACTCTTCTTCAGAAGTGGAGAGTGGTATGTTGAATGACTTGAAGAATCCATCATAGTCGAAAAAGAAGGTGGGTCCTTTTCCAGCAGGTGGTGTGGTGTATCTCTGAACATCAACGTTACACCACACTTCTACTTGACCCGTTGAGTTGTTGTAAACTCTCTTGTTTGGTATGTTGTATCCTAGAAATATACCTTCTTTAGCCTTCTCGCTGAATTTTCCCTCCTGAGTCTTCTTAAGTAGGGTTCACGATGCGCCAAACGGCTTGAGATACTCTATATTAGATTTACATCGTTGAAGTAACTCGTAACACGTCTTGCCATGGCGTTTAACTACCAGAACTTGATTTAACATGTAACAAGCATTTGCAACTGCCTCATTCTAGAGTTGGATAGGCAGTTTCGAGTCTGCTAGCATAGTTCGTGCTGTCTTTATCAAGCTCCGATTCTTTCTCTCAGCAACGCCGTTCATCTGAGGAGTGTAGGCGAAAGTGAACTGATGCACAATTCCCTTTTCCTTTGCAGTTATCCTCCATCCATTGGTTCTTGAACTCGGTTATGTTGTCTGAGCGTACTTGTCGTACCTTCAGCTTGTAGAGGGACTCCAGTGTAGTTACTAATTCCTTGACTGACTCAAATGTTTCTGATTTGGATTTCAGAAACATTACCCAAGAGAATCTTGAGTAGTCATCAGTAAATACATAGCAGTACAAGTCGCTTGCGATGCTTCTTGTACTGACTGGACCAAACAGATCCATGTGAAGAAGTTCAAGAGGAAGTTCGATGGAATGAACTTTCTTTTCCTTATGAGACTTCTTCGTTTGTTTGCCCTTCTTGCACGCAACACAGGAATCTGGAAGTTGGGAGTTTTTGACGTTAACTCCTCGCACTAGATCATTCTAGATCAAGTGATTCATCTTTCGTGGATTAATATGTCCCATTCTCCTATGCCAGGAGATGGAATCCTTCTCAGTAGCTTTTGACAAGAAGCATTGAACTTCATGATCCGTTGTGGAGGCCTTTGATAGATCCAAGACATAAAGGTCCTTATATCTTGTGGCAAACACTAAGACTTGGTCCTCTAGGATCACAAAGTCCTTTTTCAGGACATAACACTTCTTTTTGTCAAATACTACCTTAAAACCTTTACCACAAATTTGGGATACAAAAAGCAAGTTATTTTGGAGTTGTTGAACATAATTTACCTTGTCAAACTTCACTTTCCGATTTCCCACTTCCTCTTGAGCTGTGATATACCCTCCTTTAACATTTTTAACATCTCTTCCATTTTGTTTACCTGGACTTTGACATGAAACCCATGATTGGTTAACATTACTGGTCTTTATAGATTCAGATTTGACTGTGGTTGACCCAGACTTAACCTTAACCTATTCAAATTGTTTGTCCAGATTAACACAAGTCATTTTACCTTTTGCCTTTGAAGTGGCCTCCTTTTGTTTAGTACCAGATTCATTTTATTTACATATGGAGTCTGGATCACTTACAAGAGGAGTGGACACCACATGATCCTTGATTGGATTGTGATTGATTGGTTTACTTTTGGTATTCATCAAGATCTCATGTGGTTGTGGAATCACTTTATAACCCAATCCCTCCCCGTTGTTACGCTCTCTCACTAAGTGTTGAACAATATGAGATAAACTTGTCCAACTATGCAATTTTGCTTTAATGAATTAACTTCTACTTCTAAAACTGCCTTTTGTTTCTTAGTGTCTTCTAGGGAGTTAAGATAGAACTTAATGTCATTTGATTGGTTAAAAGCTACAACTTCGGTTTGCCTAAGTTGTTTGTTCAAAAGTTCTATCTTTTCTTTATAACTGTGCTCATTTTGTTTAAGAATTCTGTTAGCTTCAGTGCACAGTTCCCAGTCCTTTACTAAGCTATCATTATGATCTAATAACCTAGAAAATTTTAAATCAATGCTTTCCCTAAATTTATTACAATCAGAACAAGCATGATTATTGAACAATTTGTCAGTAGTACTTACCTGAGAGGGTTCTGATGAATCAGCCATCAATGCAGATTCTGGTGTTTCTGGTGTTGGTGATTCTGACGTTGTTGCAGTTTTCCCTTCTTCAGGCAGGTAATTGACCATTGGTGCAGTCTCTTCTGTGTTTCACATCACGAGTTCGACTGCAATATCTCCTTCACTAGCTGAATCGTCATCTAAGTCTTCAACACAAGCGATGTTGGATTCTCCCGGTGAAACAAATCGAAAGCTCCAGTCCTGTCCTTCATCATCATGAGCAGTCAAGGCTTTAGGATCCTTGCTAGACAAAGTAGGACTGCTAGTTGGCTTATCCTGACGATAGAAGGATGTGAATGGATTCCCGTTTCCAGTTTTCTTGGGCTTCACACACTCACGTTTGAAGTGCCCATTCTCACCACAATTGAAACAAGTCACCTTGATCTTTTCGAAGCCAAAGCTAGTGTCCTTAGTTGCAACCAAATTATGTCCGGTCTTCTTGAAAAACTTCTTAGCTCTCCGGACAGCACTTGCTAAGGCCCACATTATATCCATTCGTTCCAGCTCTGTCTCGTCAACTTGCTCGTAATCCTCATCAGCCAGACGACAGTTCCCAATTTTACCAGCAATTAGTCCATCATAGGAGTGGACTACCGCAACTAAGAGATCCATGTGCTCTTTAGCTACCTCAACTATCACATTACCGAAATTCTCGGTCTTCAGTTTTGCTGCATTGGCTTCAGGTACGATGTATTGGGTACCAGACAGTAGAGGCTTGAGAAGGACTAGCCGAGCTTGATACAAAAGTTGTCTGAAGAGGTGCTCTAGATGTTTTGGCTTGTGGAGTCGTGTTGTATAGCGTTGGATTCTGATCATAGGAAGACTTTTTTGCTCTATACTTCATCCTCAGCTCTTCCTCTCTCAGCTTCAGAATGAAATCATTTATATCTGTTGGACCCTGAAAGGATCATACATGCCAATTCAAGTGGTGGATGGTTGCTCTGCTGGAATCCCTCATGTCCAAGAACAAATGCGGATCAAGACAAGTATCTGCTGAATAAGAAGAAAAATACAAGTGTTGGTCATCCGCATTTGTCAATGCGGATGACAAGTTAATAAATGCGGATATACATTTGTTCATCCGCATGACCAATGCGGATTACCAAAGAATGTGGACAAGTGTTTTGTTCATCCGCATTTACCAATGCGGATGACCAAACTTCAATGCGGTTGAAGAAATGCTGATGAAGTCAACTCATCCACATTTGTCAATGCGGATGATCAACAGCCAATGCTGATGAAGACTTAGACTAGCTTTAGTAAGGGTAGTTTAGTCTTTTGTAATGGCAACGTGTCTGCCTATAAATAGAATAGTATACCTCATACATGGGGTAACTTTGGTCTGTAATTTGATTTGATTCTTAGTTCCTAGAATGTTCTGTTTGCATTGAATGTTCTTGTAATCAATCAATCAAAGTATTCAATATATACAAACATATTTATGAGTATCATGTGCATTCAATGTTCATTGATTGTCTGATTCCGCCTCTCAATCTTTGACTCAATCACTATATTCGGTCCTTATTGATTCACATCAACTGAGATTATCATTCTCAAATCTTATCCAGTCAATTGGTATCAGAGCCACGGCTCTCAATTCTTACTCAGATCTGCACAGATCTGGTCTGAACCCGATAGATCTGGTGATTGAGTAACTAAACAGAGTATTTATACATCAACAACCCCTCATTCAACCAATCAGTCGAACACAGAACATCATACAGACTACAAGTCCGACAACCTACAACAATACAAAGACACTCCTGATTACAGACATCATAGTCATCAGATCTGAATCTACTGGACGTTTTTAATGATTATTTGGACTAAACCCAATGAATAGACTTAAAAACTCACTAATCCATACTAAAAATCAACTGATAAAATGGATTCTCACAGTTATTCAGAACTTGGGCATACCCCAAAACCACCAATGCTGAAACATAAATCTGAGTTCAAACAATGGAAAATAAGATTTATGAATTATATTACAGGTGTAGATCCTGACTACTGGATTTCGATATGTAAAGGTCCCCACATCCCAATAACACTGTCAGCTGATCAGGCAGCTCTCTACAGAACAACAGGATTCCCATTGAAGATCTTACTCTAGATGATGACGATTATAAGAGATCAAGATTGACCTTAAAGCATATTCCATCCTCACTCAAGCACTTAAGATGGATGTGCTTAAAAGGCTGGAGAAGTATGGAACTGCAAAAGCAGTTTGGGATGCTTTGCAAATTATGTGTGAAGGAAGTAGTGAGGTTGCTGAAATCAACCGAGACAAACTGATAAATCAGTATGAAACCTTCCATCATTTCAAAGGGGAATCAATTTCTAAACAATTGCACAGATTTGTGCAGTTAGTAAATGATTTGGAGATAATGGGAGTGACTTACAAATCAAAAGACCTCAACAAGAAAATGTTACATAGTCTTCCAGAGCATTGAAACAAAACGTAACAATGCTGAAAAATACTCTTGATTTGGAGAGTACCACTCTTGACATAATGATTGCAAAAATTGAAGCACTGGAACTTGATGAAAGAAGCAGGAATCTTGGAGGACCAAAAGTTGTTGAAGCTTATAAGTTTCCATCTGAAACTCATTCTGTTGAGAATGCCTTCATCACTAAAGAGGATGACTTTCTGTCATCTGGAGATCAACACAAAACCACTGGATTCTTTGTAGCACACTCAATTAACAAACCATCAGCATCAACATCAACATCAACCAATCAATCAACAGGATTCTCTTCTGTCTCTACCAACCCTACTGATGATCAAAAAACAGAAGAACAGAAGGCTACATATAATGCCTTTGTAGCAAGTTTTGAGGCATATTTGGGAGGAAGACTGACTTCTGCACATCTAATCCAAGAAGATCTGGAGGAAATGGTTCCAGATGATGTAGAAGAGATGGATTTACAATGGCAAATGGCTATGATTGCCATGAGAGCTAAAATTTTTTTCAGGAAAGGCAAAAAACTCAGCCTGAATGAAAATACTAAGCTCGGATACGACAAATCCAAAGTCAAATGCTTCAATTGTGGAATGGCCGGGCACTTCTCTAGAGAATGTAATGCTCCAAGAAGAAACAACAATACTCCACGACATTCTCAGAGTCAGTCATCATATCAACCGTCTTCAAGCATTCCTCCCTCAATCATCACAAACAATCATCATCAATAACAGCAATCTTCTCAAGCTCAACCTCAACTGGCCAATCAAGCTTTTGGGAGCAACCAACCTTCAGCAAATGCACTTGTGATCAGACAAGACGGAGTGTGTGACTGGAGCATGTATGCTGAGGAGGTCAAGCCACAATTCCAGAACCATGCATGATGGCACACATTAATGATGGACCATCCCCCATGCCATCTGAGGTAGAATCCAATCTTTGTTCTGATAAGTGCATAATTGAAATTCAAGGTTATAGAGAGCATAACCACAAATTGGCTGAGAAAATAAAAGAGGAGAAAGTAAAGTCAGAGATGATGAAGAGAGAGATAAAAAGTTTTGAAATTAAAATTAAATCTCTCATCTCTGACATAGAAAAACTTTATGGTGAGAAGTATTCTCTTGCAGCTGAGATGAGCTATTATCTGAAAAATTAGCTCAATCTAAAGCTGACCAAGCCCTTACTGAAATGAAACTTGAAAAGTTTCAATAATCTTCAATAAAGCTGCAAGAGATGCTGGATTCTCAAAAGGATCCAAAGGACATGTCAGGGATTGGGTATAATTCATGTC
The DNA here is from genome assembly GCA_025506515.1 of Flaveria trinervia. Lineage (NCBI taxonomy): Eukaryota > Viridiplantae > Streptophyta > Magnoliopsida > Asterales > Asteraceae > Flaveria > Flaveria trinervia. The sequence continues at coordinate 56,524,932 of CM046447.1, read as the reverse complement.
CTCCACCATACATGACAATATCTGTCATGCCTGAATCTGTCATACTCAAAAATCAAACTGAACCTAACACTATTAAAACCCACACGATTGTAAAACAAATCACAAATCCTCAAAATGAACCAAGTGTTTACATTGAAACTAGTGAGGATAAAATCAAGTTAGGTCACCCAATAAAAATAAAAGAGTGTTCAGACAAGACAGTAAGTGTTGTCAAACCAGTCAGCCCCATTAAAGCTATTGTTCCATTCATAAAATTCATACCTGCTATAGCTAATGGGAAAAAGAAGTTTGTGCAAAAGATTAAACCCTCTGCTGAAAGCAGTTCTGATAATGAGATCAATACTCATCAAAATTCAAGCATATCGGATGAAGGTTCATTAAAAGGAAATAACAAAAAATCTCTGAGTTCAAATCACACAGTCAACCTGATCCTCAAACATCAAAATCAAGAAATGGAGTAGGATTTGACATATGCAATAAAGATCATGTTGAACAGTTTGAGAAAGAGCAACAGAAAAGGATGAGGAAACGAAAACAGCCTCAAAAGACATCAAATTCAGTGCAGTAAAGCAAATTGCACAAAAGGCTGAATTTGATTCTTCTTCCAGCAAAAAGAATGATAGTAAGTTGAAAAAGGGAAAATCAACTGAGTCAAGACCAGTAAAATCTGAGAAAATTAACAAGCATATGTATTGTGACATATGTGATATGTTTAACCACAAAACAGAGGAGTGCTTTTTCAATCAATATTGCTCCATCTGTGACATGAACAATCATTCAACAAAAACATGTTATTTCAACAAATATTGTTCAGTCTGTGACTTAAAAAATCACAATACAAATGACTGTTATTACAAGCAATCGAGAGTGAGAATTCCTCAAAACAAGCCTATCTCACCAACATCATCTGACAAAACAACTGTTAAGAGTCACATTTATAATAACAAATCAAGGACGTATAAAACAACAAGGATGAAAATATGAAAGACTCAGGTAAAAATCAAAGAAACAAATATATCAATAACAAACAAAAATTTGATTTTTCCAACTCAAAGTCAACAGTTGATAATAAAAAACAAGTCAATTTTCTCAAAAAAAAACAGAGATCAACGATTTCATAATTTTTCTGATTTCTCAAATGATGATGATGAAATATCTCATTCATATTCTCACAAGAAATCTCAAAGACCACCTCTAATTAGGTTACAGGTTAGAGGAAAACTTCAAGAGGTCACCATTATGCATAGAAACGGGAAACCCAAGACCGTGGTGGCTTGGGTTCCATATTCTAACTAGTTCTTTTTGTGCTTGTAGGTCATCCATATAGGTCTAATAGCCTATGGTATGTGGACAGTGGATGCTCCCTACACATGACTAGAGATCGTTCCCTCCTTCATGATTTCAAGCAATTAAAGGAACATCTGTGGCATTTGGAGGAGATTCACAAGGTGGTAGGATTACAGGAGAAGGATCTGTGACAAACGGGATGCTCAGCTTTGATAAAGTGAATTATTGTGAACAGCTCAATTTCATCTTCTAAGCGTGTCTCAGATCTGCGACAAAGATATTCGACTCACTTTACCGACACCCACTGTTATATTCTAAAGTCAGGATTTCATATCCCTGAAGAATGGGTTGTATTAAAGACTCCGAGAAGAATAATACTTATGTCTTAAACTTAATTCTACTGCACTAACAGAAGAAACATGTCTCTTGTCAAAAGCATCATTTGATGAATCACAGCTTTGGCACCGACGTTTGGGGCACACAAATTTCAAAAACATGAACAGATTAGTAAAAGGAAACCATGTCATTGGATTGCCTCAAAAAGAATTTCATTTTATTGATCACTGTTCAGCATGCCTCAAAGGAAAACAACATAAATCTTCACATAAACTAAAACTAGTGAACTCAAACAATACTCCATTGAAACTACTTCATATGGATCTCTTTGGCCCAACACATGTCATGAGTATGGGAAAGAAACAGTATTGTTTGGTTATCATTGATGACTTTTCACGATTCACATGGGTTTTCTTCCTACTTCATAAAAATGAAGCATCCTCAATAATCAAAGAGTTTATCACTAAAATTGAGAACCAACTTGACTATAAGGTCAAAAGCATAAGAAGTGATAATGGGACAGAATTTAAAAATGAAGACATGAGCTCATTTTGCACAATTAAAGGCATAGCTCATCAATTTTGTGCGGCTAGAACTCCTCAACAAAATGGGGTAGCTGAAAGGAGAAATAGAACACTAATTGAAGCAGCAAGAACTATGCTAGCTGATGCTAAATTGCCAATAACCTTTTGGGCAGAGGTAGTTAACACATCATGCTTTGTACAAAATCGAACTATGATTGTCAAAGAAAGAAACATGACTCCATATGAACTGCTGTTTCAAAGAAAACCATTTATTGGATTTCTTAAGTCATTTGGTAGTCCAGTCTCAATATTAAATACCCGTGACCATTTGGGAAAATTTTCAGCTAAGTCTGATGAAGGATTCTTTGTAGGTTATTCTTCTGTGTCAAAGGCTTACAGAGTGTTTAATCCTCGATTAAACATTGTTGATGAATCAACTAATGTTCAATTTAAGGAACATTCATTTCCCAAATCTACAAATGGTCCCGATTGGTTATTTGATATTGACTCTTTTACAAAATCTTTTGATCAATTTTATTTGTCTGATGCAGGTAACCTACTTTCAGCTAGTTCATCTTCAAGCATAGAAAGGAGAATTGACTTTCCATTAATTCCTCCTACTCACACTGAAGAACCAAATGAAGATGTACCTCTGCAAGCTGACCCCATCAGACAATCAACCACAAATCAAATCATTTCAAATGGAGGAGGACCCAGCTTGTTACCATCTAATTCAGAAGATCAATCTATAGCAATTAGAAATGAAAAACAAGCGTTGCCTTCAGCTGAAGTGGAAAGAAGATCAAATGATAGATACAATGAAAGTGCTGCTAATGCTGAAGCAGACACTGAGACAGGGTCTGACAACCTTCATAATTCTCCAACAGTTCAAAGTGATGATGCCTCTGACCATAATGAACTAAATGTCTCCAATCTTGATGTAACAATTACCGGTGACTCAATTCCACCCACCAGAATACACAAGAATCATCCAGTTGAAACCATTATTGGTGATCTTCATGAAAGAGTGACAAGAAGCAAGTCAAGCACTGCAAACATCTGTTTGTTCTCATGCTTTCTTTGTCAAACAGTACCCAAAAACATCAAAGAGGCACTTCAAGACAATAGCTGGATTGAAGCAATGCAGGAAGAGTTGCTACAATTCAAGAAACAAGAAGTATGGCAACTGGTAGATCTTCCTTGTGAAGTCGGTTTGTCTCCGGATCGATAAACATCCAAGCATGTCCTTGACGGAAGGATGAACATCAAACAAAAAGTCAAACAATAATACGAACTATAATTGAATGGTTTCATTGATAAAACCTAACGATTACAAGCTCGTTATAACATAAGAATCAAGACTCTTGGCAAGGGGAAGATCGAGCATGATCTCCCCTCTCATCCGGCAGCCCTAGGCTCCGGGCAGACTTCCTCTCCATCCCCCCACCCTTCTCTACTCATTAAAACTAGTATATATAGGCCTCAACCCATATTAGATGCGACTGGGCCCATTCGTGCGAGTGGACCATGCGTATGGTTCAATCGTACGACTGGACCATGCGTATGGTTCAATCGTACGACTGGACCATGCGTATGGTTCAATCGTACGACTGGACCATGCGTATGGTTCAATCGTACGACTGGACCATGCGTATGGTTCAATCATACGACTGGACCATACTTATGGTTCAGTCTTACGAATGTCCCAATCGTACCTCTCAGTCGCACGGCTGGTCCATTAGCATGGCTCAGTCGTACGACTGAGTCTCATTCGTACGACTGAGTCTCATTCGCATATGCTCCTGTGAATGACCCAGTTTCATGTGTTTACAACATATCAGGTGCATAACATTAAGCCTAGACTATTCGACAAGCGACGGACACACTATATATGACTATATATGCTCCAACATTCCTGAAGGACAATATCCTATTGGTACCAGATGGCTATACAGAAATAAAACTGATGACAGGGGAATCGTCATTAGAAATAAAGCAAGATTGGTAGCTCAGGGGTACACTCAAGAAGAAGGAATAGATTATGATGAAGTATTTGCCCCTGTTGCTCGGCTAGAAGCCATAGAATCTTTCTAGCATATTCTGCATCCATGAAGTTTACTGTTTACCAAATGGATGTGAAATGCGCAATTCTGTATTGAAAGATTACTGAAGAGGTCTATATGAGTCAACCACCTGGATTTGAAGATCCTGATTTTCCTCACAGAGTTTACAAGCTTGACAAGCTCTGTATGGTCTTCATCAAGCTCCCAGGAAGTGGTACGAGACTCTATCATCATTTCTACTTAACAACGGATATGAAAGAGGTAGAATTGATCAGACTCTCTTCAGAAAGAGAAAAGGAAAAGACATGTTGCTAGTACAGATATATGTCGACGACATCATATTTGGCTCTACAAACAGCAACTCTGTAAAGAATTTGAAGATCTCATGCATTCAAAATTTCAGATGAGTGCTATGGGAGAACTCACTTTCTTTTTAGGGGTGCAAGTTCTACAAACAGCAGATGGAATTTTTATCAATCAATCAAAATACGTAGAAACAATGCTGAAGAAATTCCACCTTGCTGATTGTCAGTCTATCAGAACTCCTGTAGATCCTAAAGTGAAGATAGGTCCCGATCCAGATGGAAAATCAGTAGATCAGACCCTCTATCGATCCATGATAGGCTCACTCATGTATCTTACAGCTAGTAGACCAGACATTATGTTTGGAGTTTGTGTGTGTGCCAGATATCAAGCTGATCCTAAGGAATCACATGTCAATGCTGTCAAACGAATATTCAGATATCTGAAGGGCAAACCAGCTCTTGGATTATGGTATCCAAAGGAAGGAGACTTCAATCTCTATTCCTACACTGACAGTGACTACAGAGGATGCAACTTCAACAGAAAATCCACGTCTGGCGGTTGTCAATTTCTTGGTCCCAGATTGGTCTCATGGCAATGCAAGAAGCAAACAAATGTATCTGTGCCAACAGCAGAAGCTGAGTATATCGCAGCATCTGCTTGTTGCTCTCAAGTACTCTGGATACAAACCAGATGCTTGATTATGGTTATAACTTCTTGCATACCCCAATTTATATTGACAATACTGCAGCTGTCTTTATTACAAATAATCCAGTTCAACACTCAAAAACGAAACATATTGAAATTAGATATCACTTTTTGAGAGACTGTGCTGAAAAGGGTTTAATCAAATTGATTCAAGTACCAACTGAAAATCAATTGGCTGATTTGTTTACTAAGGCATTTGAACCGAGTAGATTCGAATTCTTAGTTCAATCAATTGGTATGATTAACCTTGAATAAAATCCATCAAAACATCAAAAACAATGTAAAAGTTATTCAAAAAAAAAAATCCCAAAAAGAAGAAATTTTTGATGAAGAAAAGATTGGGAAATGATATAATTACAGTCATTATATCATTCACTGTGCTTTATTTCCAAATTTGAAAGACTGTCATGACTTACCTGATATGTAGGTAGGCTCATCTTGGAAGAGAAGATACATGCAGTGATAAACTAAAGATATATTCAATGGTGAAACACTCATCACAGAGTATTGGTATGTATCAATTTATTCAAGTGAATGTAAATGTAGTAACAAACACACACCAGGGAATGATACTTTATGAATCACTTTCACCAACATCAGATTCATCTCTGTTTTGCTGAGCAAAGACCTGATGAATCATGCACAAAGTGCAGATGTAATGATCCAAAAGATTCCCAATGAGGAACACATCCAAATTGGATGAATCAACAAAAGCAATACATTCCAAAGGAATGAACAAAATAATTCGTTTATGGATCACCTTCCAAAGTGAAGTGAAAAGAATCCCAATGTGGATCATCATGATAAGGATCAAAGTAAAAGAATCCAATGTGGATCAGTGAAAATAAGATCTCATAACTTAAGTAACCTGGTCCTGTAAGTTGTGAAAAAGTTCTACCATACAATTCATAAGGATGGTTGATCATTCCATGCATGGTGTGTGAGGTACATATTGAATATCTAAATCAATCTAAACATGATAAATGTCACTGGCATCAAAATATCAACCCGGTATGAGTTTAAGAAGACAATCATACCTTCAATCAATAATGTCATAAACATGTCAATCTTATCACAAAATATGCACTTGTGTAATGCAAGACTGATATGATCCCAACAAAAAGATATACTTCTCTTCATCAATTAAAAAAAATTAATAAAAAAAACAACAACAAAATTATAAGTACATTCAAAAGTTTTTTAATACTTAAAGTTTTCATCCACAAATGGATCAAAACTTTAGGGGGAGTACTTTAAAGTTTTTGATCAAGTATATATAGATTTACAATTTCTTAAATTACTTTCCTAAAATCAAAACAAAGAGAAAAATGTTTGTGTCAATGCAGAAGTTATACCATAGTATCTCAGCTTATGCAGATGCAGATTCTTGGAAACCCCTCAAGCCCAAGATCAGTCAAACAATGGAAAACTTGTATCACTCTGATATACAAGTCAATCCAAGCAAGAACTGACAACTTCAACAGTCAACCATATCACAAGACATACTTCATAAGCCATATCTTCATAACAAGTTCATCAAAATCAAGATTCATTAAATTTTGATTAATCCCAAAAGTTAATGCAGGTAAGTGCATTGGTTAATGAGGGTGAAGGTAACCCAGACACAACCAATGCAAGCAACAACTTATTTCAAAGTTAAACCTAATGCGGACAATGATTTTACTCTACCGCATTGGTGTGCATCAAGAATTCAGAAAATTTGAAGTGTTTAAACCTATGCAGAACTAAAGTATTCTACCGCATTTGTTAATGCGGATGAAAATTTTACTAAGTGTTCAGCCGCATTTGTTAATGCAGATAAGGTTTACTCTCCCTCATTTGTTTAACTCTTCCGCATTTGATACAGTGTACAAATGCGGATGTACAAATACAAGTGTTTCACTTCCGCATTTGCTACAGTGTACAAATGCTGGTTACTTTCAAAGTTTTGCATTTGCTACAGTACACAAATGCGAATGCTCTCATCAAGTTTTGTTCTACCGCATTTGCTATAGTACACAAATGCGGATGAAAGGATGCATGCGAACAGTCAGTCAAAAATGTGTTCTACCGCATTTGCTACAGTACACAAATGCGGATGAAAGGATGAATGCGAACAGTCGGTCAAAAATGTGTTCTACCGCATTTGCTACAGTACACAAATGCGGATGACTAAAAATATCAACATTTACACTTCCGCATTTGCTACAGTAGTGACCGCATTTGAAATCAAAACTTGTAAAAATTTGTGAATTCTATTATCTGACTATTTAAAGAAAACCAACAGAGTCATTTAATACTTTTCAAATTTGAGCGACTTCATAGTGAGACGAGTGCCACCAAATATCATCTTCACCATTTAAACCTAGTTTCCCAATCGATTCAACAAAACCATGGGCATTGATTCTTAACCAAAAGGATTCTGAGAAAAGGTGAATAATCACAAATGTCGAACATTCATTTGTACGATGATGTTAGTGACCTAGGTTAAGGAATGTTCACACTAAATCAGAAAAAATATTCATTAACATGGAAGGATTTCGACTCATTCTTAAGTGTATCTTCAAGCTTCAAACATGTATTCAATGCTAAAGTGCACTTTTGAACCGTTGAGACTAAAATCAGAACAATTATGAAATCAAAAAACTATGAATCTGATTAACCTATGTTAAAGATTAAGTAATGTTGGTGCTCATATTTACAAATAACAAAACAACATAATCATGAATCACAAAATTCGAATAGGTCAAAATCAGGTGTACTGTTTTATATGATTTTAATTTTGACCTATGAAAGTCAAAATGTGATGAACATTGGTTTAATTAATAAAGTAATTCTAATGCATATGTCTTGAATGCAGATTATAATGGCAAATCTCTCATGGAGCAAGCTCCATAATGTCAGTTGTTTTCTCAACCCTGATGTACCAGAAGCAGAAGAATTGAGAGACATGATCAGATTCATTTCTACTACAAGGGTAGCTTATGCCATGACAGTAAGACCCACCATATTTGAAAGCTGCATCAGAAACTTTTGGGAGTCAACTGAAGTTGTTGAGGATGATGGAATAAGATCACCAACAGGGAAAGATTGACTGATGCTAAAGAGTTCTCAAACATGATCAAAGCAATCTTGGACCCTTCATTCACTGATCCTTCATCAACAGCACTAGAACCAGCAGAATCTTCACAACCCAATCCACCCTCTGATCCTTGAAGTACATAGGCTGTATAATCCTTAGGGGGAGTATTGTTGGACCCTGAAAGGATCATACATGCCAATTCAAGTGGTGGATGGTTGCTCTGCTGGAATCCCTCATGTCCAAGAACAAATGCGGATCAAGACAAGTATCTGCTGAATAAGAAGAAAAATACAAGTGTTGGTCATCCGCATTTGTCAATGCGGATGACAAGTTAATAAATGCGGATTACATTTGTTCATCCGCATTGACCAATGCGGATTACCAAAGAAATGCGTACAAGTGTTTTGTTCATCCGCATTTACCAATGCGGATGACCAAACTTCAATGCGGTTGAAGAAATGCTGATAAAGTCAACTCATCCGCATTTGTCAATGCGGATGATCAACAGCCAATGCTGATGAAGACTTAGACTAGCTTTAGTAAGGGTAGTTTAGTCTTTTGTAATGGCAACGTGTCTGCCTATAAATAGAATAGTATACCTCATACATGGGGTAACTTTGGTCTGTAATTTGATTTGATTCTTAGTTCCTAGAATGTTCTATTTGCATTGAATGTTCTTGTAATCAATCAATCAAAGTATTCAATATATACAAACATATTTATAAGTATCATGTGTATTCAATGTTCATTGATTGTCTGATTCCGCCTCTCAATCTTTGACTCAATCACTATATTCGGTCCTTATTGATTCACATCAACTGAGATTATCATTCTCAAATCTTATCCAGTCAATATCTAACTTCGTTAGAATAACATTTTGTCTGAGATTGGAGACAAATGAAACCCATTTCTCCGGCAGCCCATCTGCAAAGTTAGACACTTTGTCCTCCATTGACGTCGTTACTCCATGAGTGTGCATCTCACTCATCAAGTGGTAGAACCTATCGATAACATAATCCAGGCTTTCTTTTCCCATCAAGGAGAAGTTGTCAAACTCTTCTTTAAAGCCTTAGCCTTTATGGCTTTCAATGATGCGTTTCCGTCATACCTTTTCTCCAATGCATCCCATAGTTTCTTTGCTTGCGTATACTCCGCGAATTGATGGAAAATATCCTTCGGAATTGACTGTGTAAGCAAAGCATAAACTTTCTTTTCAGCATTGTACTTGAGTTTATGTCCATCAGTCATGCCATCTAGTGTAAGTTTGACACCATCAGCTCCTACTGGCATGTTGTACCCCGTCTCTATAGATTCCCATAGATTGGGATCTACTCCATTTAAGTAGATCTCGAAATGTTGCTTCTATTGTGGGTATTCATCTAACATGATAAGCTTTGGGGGTTTGTTGTGATTCCCCACTTCAGTCTCTAGTAGTAGTAAGTTCTGAACACGTGAGTCTCTCCCTGCTGTGAATGTTGAGTATTGGTCCTCCATTGCTATAAACTTTAACTTTAAACCAAACTGTTTTATTTGTGCGAATGAAGGTGTGCGATTGGGCTATTCAGGCGATTGAACTATGCAGATGGTTCAATCGTGCGACTGAACTAATGCGGATGGCTCAGTCGGGCGACCAAACTAATGCGGTTGAACAATGAAAATAGACTGCTCAGTCGTACGAATGGGAGTACGAATGAGTCCAATCGTGCGTATGGGGGATGCGTATGAACTCAGTCGTGCAATTGAGTCAATCGTGCGACTGAACCTGCTGGATTTCGAAAATTCGTAGGTTTAAGGTGTTTTGGATGCAAAAACACGAATTTCTTGCTAACCCTAATTGTCGTATGCCGGATAAACTAAACTTTACGATCAGGAGAGGTCTAAAACCCGATTTGACATAAAATATTGCGTTTTTGAGTGTAAAAACACAATTTTTATATCAAAACGATTGAATCACACATAAATCTAGAGCCAAAGCTCTGATAGCACTTGTTAGGATCGGGTACTGGACGAATACTAACAGATTTACGCGTGTACCAAATCAAATAGTGCGGAATCCTATTTGATTGGCGATCCAATCAGTGAGAACGCACGTAGAATCAATTAAAGATTGAATCTAAACGTTAAGAATGATTAGCAATCGATCTACTGTGATCTATGAAGTTGGAACAGGTTGCTAGAGGTCTCTGGACGGCTAGGGTACGTGTAGGTATTGAATTATTCAAAGTGTCTCGTTTTTCCACGAATAAAGTGGTATTTATAGGTTAGGGTTTATCAATCGTGTGACTGGACCATTTGCATGGTTCAGTTGTGCGATTGAGTCATGCAGTTGATTCATTCGCACGACTGAGTGTTCAGTCGTGCGACTGAGTCAATCTCATGTTACAATCATACGACTGATCCAGTCTCCTGGTTCATTCGTATGAATGGTTCATTAGCATGAAGTTTTCATGCGTATGGTCCATTAGCATGTGCCATTTGCATGAGAACTTCACATGATTAAGTTTAACATATTTCTTAATTATCATTTAATAAGATATATGCAAACAACCACAAACCTATATAATTAGTTCAACAAGCGTTAACCTACTAATCAATGAAATAATAAACATTATAATCACAACCACATATTGTATTTCATTATGTACCCATTCAATTACATATGTGTACGACAATAAAGACATTTTACATTAAGTTCGGAAACTAGGGACACATGTATCTACAATTGTGTAATATCAAATCGTTATGTAATATTAATCAGATCATTGTGACTAATATTAACCACTTTGTTATGCATTACTTTTTTTAAATAATAATATTCAAATAATACAATCCTAAAAATGTATTTTTTTACATTTTCAGTTAATTGTGTAATCCTGATCAGGTCATTATGTAATTCTCATCAAGTAGCTTATTATGTTATTGCTAATCATTGAGTTTAGTGCTAGTCATTGTGTCTAATGTTAACCATTGTGTTTTTTAAAATGGTTATATTCATATAACACAATGCTGAAATGTAATTTTTTAAATATTTTTATCCAGTTTATTATGTAATACTGGTTAGGTCGTTTTGTAATTTTCATCAATCATCTCATTTAGTATATTGCTAATTAGCGAGTCTAGTGTTGATTATTGTATTACCCATTGTCTCTAATGTTGACTATTGTGTTATGCATTGTTTTTTTAAAATTTTGATTCTCAAATAACACAATGCTAAGAATGCAAAATTTTTACGCTCCTTAACTTATTATGTAATCCTGATAATGTCTGTAAGGTTTAAATAAGGCTGGTGCAACCCAAACACCCAAAGTCTCTCCTGCATGCATGCACAAGTGTACTGAAGTGGAATGCTTTGAAAGTTTCACACCCAGCATCAGAAAATATTCTAGGTATGAAATCTTCCAAAGCCAAGACCAATATCTTTCGAAGCCAAACATGAAGTCTTCCAAAGCTTCAGAAACAAAGTCTTCCAAAGCCAACACTTGAAGACAGATTTCTTCCAAAGACTTTTGAACATATGCTTTATCTGATGTACCTTTCCATAAAGCTAGACCCCTTTCCGCTGCAACTCTGATAAGACACCAACTTTACATAAGTTGGTGAAAGGTCCATGCTTTTGGTAACTGTACATTGAGGTCTCGAGTTTGTAACTTTCTACTTTATGTAATTTATCCTTTTTGTAATATATTAGGATGTGAGCTCCATGTCATAGTCACTAGCCAAAGGCAATCTGCCTTTTGACTCTACATTGATTTTGTTATTGTCTAGATCATGTATCTAGCTGGCCTTCAAAGTATGGCCGGCTGTAGGTTGTAGTATAAGTATCTCTGGTCCTTTGTATCTTAAATTAGTGCTTTGTAAACACTTGTAAGGAACTAGAGAGCAATATACATCAACCTTAAAAACCAACTACATATGTTGTTCTTGTTCTGTCTCTTGAATACTTGTGTTTCTTAGTTCTCACAAAACTGGTTTCTTGTTCCCCATTTGATCTGTTAAGTGTTGTTGCATACTCTCCTCTTGTGTTGTTGTTAAGATTGTACCATTCAACGGTCCTGAATTGGTATCAGAGCATTCCAGGCTTTTGATATAAGATCTCACCATCTTAAGATCCCTCACACACACAAAAATACTTAACATCTCAAATGGCAGCTATCTCTAAAGCTGATATGGAAACTGGAACCATGATAAAGTCCCCACCGATCACTCTTGATGACTTTGACACTTGGTGCCAAAGAACGGAAGGCTTTATCAAGTCTCTAGACTCAAGAATGTGGGAGTCTGTTGCTACTGGACCTTACATACCAAGCACCTCCTCAGCTAAGGCTGTGGCTGACTACTCAGACGAAGATAGAAAGAGAGTAGAAATTGATCAAAAGGCCATGACAGCCGTTCAGACTGCTCTTCCAAACTCTGCTCTTCCAAGCAGCTGTGGGATGCATTGAAACAGATGTATGAGGGTTCCTCTGAAGCCAAGGAGAACAATAAGGATCTTCTGAAGCAGCAGTTTGAAAATTTCACCTTTAAAACATGTGAGACCATGACTCAAAAATACTTTAGGTATGTTGAGATTGTTGACACCCTAGTGGATAGTGGAGTAGCTCTTGAGAATAGGGTTATTGTAAGGAAGTTCATGTCCTCTCTTCCTAGGCAATAGACACACTATTATGTTGTTATCAAGAGAACTAAGAACCTGAAGACTCTCACTTGATAGAGTTATATGGCATTCTCAGTGGATACCAGATAGAGATTAAAATGCAAGGTTCATCTGGAAACTCTAGCAATCAAATGGGTTAAGCCCTTGGTGTGACTGAAAGGGATAGAATAAAACCCTAACATCATCTCATATGCTACCCTGACAACTCATAAAAGGGTCCTTTCATCACTTTCTCGGAGACACTAAGGGAGAACTATACTCAAGGAAGCCCATTCCAAGAGACAAGTTCTTCTCAAGCCTTTGTGTCTTCTAATGAAAGTTGTGGAAGCTTTCTATTCACCCTTGAAGACCTAGACTGTATCCACCTAGATGATCCGGAGTATATGGAAATAGTCTAGCAAATGGCTCTTCTGACTCACAGAGCTAAGAAGTTCTACAAGCGGACTGGAAGGAAGTTTTCCGGCAATACAGCCAGTGGAAAGTTTGGACTAGATAAGAGCAAAGATAAATATTGCAACTGTAAATTGATGGGACACTTTGCTAGGGAGTGCAAGGCACTAAGAACAAATGGTGGCCAAGCACAATCCAGACCAAACTACACTGACAAAACCACCCAGAATGAGAAGCCAAAGCAACAAGTTGCAGTTTCTATTGAAGAAGGAGGCTTTGACTTGAGCTTTCAGGTGGAGGATGCATTTCCAAACCAAGCACTGATGGCTAACCATGATAAAGCCAAGGTATTGGAATATCTCTGTACTCCTGAATGTATTGCTAAAGTCAACAGATACAGGTCTTACAACTTAGAAATGGGATCTGATCTTAAGTCCGTAAACATTTTAAAATCTAATTTTAAAAGGGCTAAAAATGACTATAAGCTAAAACTAAAGGACTTAGAGAAAACTATTTCACTTTTAAAACATGAGCACACCAACTATAGGACTCAAATTAAGGATCTCATACCTAAGTTGACTGAATACTAGGTTGAGCTTGTGATCAGCAAAGCCAGGGCAGAAAAATGTGTTCTTGAAGAAAAGACCTTCACGAACATGATATCCTCATTCCTGCATGCCAAGGTGTGTTATCAAAATAAGCAGGGTCTGAGATCTAGTGAGAGAGCTCCTCCACACACAATCTTGTCTGTAAGATCACCTAAGTGTGAAACTTGTGAAGATGAGATTCCTCTCATAGACCCCTTGAGTGAAGAGGATGAAGAAGTGATAGTGAAGATATCCTCTGAGAAGAGTGAAGAGGAGGATCCTAAGAAGGGTCACTATCCTTCTAAGGAAAGCAAGAAGACTGTGATGACCAAGTCTATGAGGAAGAACTTGATCAGAAAGAGCAAGAGAAAAACTAAAAGGGCTGAAAAGATCAAGGTCACTTTTGACTCTCAGTAGAAACAAGTTTTTATCTCTGTAGGGTTTGAAGTGGCTAAGACTGAAGACATCAACCTAAACTCCTCTACCAAGAGTTCTGGTTCATGTTCAAATCATCTCAACATCAAGAAGAAGGCTGATTTGTTGTGTACCACTGCTACACAGCTTGAACCATCCAACTCCACGAACAGTTCACAGCCCAAAAGGACTGTCTCTGAATCTGCAAAGATGAAGGTGGAGAAGGGATGTCATCAAAGTCAGCATTGTTCTCAAAAGAAGGCTCTTAGGAAGAAGAAGATGGAATGTGTTATGTGTGAGAGTACTTCTCACCTTGCTAAGGATTGTCCATACAATCCAAAAGGTACTCTTCTGTGACTAAAAATAGACTTTCAAGAGCTCCAAGAAGAATTTAGCCTCGGAAGGAAAATTTGTTTCCTTCGGAAGCTCAAAAGTGAAGAAGAAGGCAAGTGGAAAATTTCCTTCGGAAGGAAAATTGGTCTCGGAAGAAAGGAATACTTCTGAAGCACTAAAGTCTGCTACAGTGTTAGTGGGATCTTTCGAAGATCCAGTCATCAAAACTTCCGAAGCCACAAAAGCTTCAAACGTATTGAAGGTCAAGTCCAAACTTCCGAAGGTGGTGTGAAAGTCAAAGAAAGACCAAGTGATTGAAAGTTCTCCATCAATAACAGCAAACGATCCTCAAAGCACAACTATAGGATCTATTACTGTTTCATTACCTTCTACTTCTTTTGATGAGCCAAAGACTAATAACGCTTGGGTTTCCAAATGTAACTAGTCATTTTCTTTGTGTTGGAACAGATCAAGACAAAAAATAATGTCTAGATCATTGATAGTGGCTGTTCCAGGCACATGACAGGTAATAGGTCACTACTCCATAATTTTGAAAGAATTGATGGAGGGTCAATTGCTTTTGGAGGAGATGAAGGTGGTTACATTTCTGGAAGGGGCAAGGTCACAAATGGTAAGCTCAGCATTAAGAAGGTAAACTTTGTCAAGGAGCTTAGGTACAATCTTCTGAGTGTATCCAAATTTTGTGATCAGAGTCATAACATGCTCTTTACTGAGCATGAGTGCATTGTTCTCAAGCCCGGGGTGGTCATTCCTCATGGCATATCTTGCTCAGAGCCCCCAGGAAAGGGAACATGTACAAGATGGATTTGCAAGAGACATCTCCCTCATGAGAAGTTTCATGCTTTCTATCTAAAGCTAATAGTGATGAGTCTTTCTTGTGGCATAAAAGAATGTGCCATGTAAACTTTAAGAACATGAATAGATTAATTAAAAATAATTTGGTAACTAGAATACCAAAGAAAGAGTTTAACAGTGATGATCATTGTGTTGCATGCCTTAAAGGGAAGCAACATAAAGTATCTCACAAGCCTAAGGAAAGAAACTACATCACTACTCCCCTACACATGTTACATATGGATCTCTTTGGCCCCACCAGTGTAATGAGTCTAGGAAGGACCACTGATTGTTTAGTGATCACAGATGACTTTACAAGATTCACTTGGGTCTTCTTCCTTGAAACTAAGGATGAGACCCTTGAGATTTCTAAAGAATTTCATCTTAAAGATTGAGAATCAATGTGATCACAAGGTCAAAACCATAAGATGTGATCAAGGAACTGAATTTAAGAACCAAATCCTTGATACATTTTGTGATGAAAAGGGTATTACAAGACAATACAGTGCTCCCAGGACTCCTCAGCAATACGGTGTTTCTGAGAAGAGAAACAAGACACTAATTGAAGCTGCAAGAACCATGTTTTTTGACTCTAAGCTGCCCATCACCTTCTGGGCAGAGGCAGTCAACACTATATGCTATATGCAAAACAGAGTTTTAGTGGTTAAGACTCATGGCAAGACTCATTATAAACTTTGGCACAAGAGAAAACCTTTCATTGGTTTTCTCAGGTCATTTGGATGTCCTTGCACCATCTTGAATACCAAAGATCAAATTACCAAATTTGCTAAGAAATCAGATGATGGGCACTTCATTGGATACTTTTCTCCAACTAAGGCTTATACAGTATACAATCTTAGAACTAGAATTGTTGAGGAGTCAACCAATGTGATTTTCAATGAACACACACCCAGTGTGGCTGGTTCTGGTCCTGATTGGCTATTTGATCTTGATTTAGTTACCAATTGTTTTAACAAATCTCGTGAGAATGTATCAGGATCTACAGATATCTTATCCCAGGTGATCCTGATCCAAGATTTGAGCTTAGAAGACCTTCAAGGTACACATCATCAGATCCAGTTGTAACTACTTCTGCAAATGAAGTCTCTATCATCACAACAATAACAAATTCAGCTAATACATCTGATATGCCTTCAAATTCCAGCTTAGAAGCTCAACAACTAGATAAAGAAACTTCAAATGTAGAAGACAATGTAGGTGGTGATAGAGATCAAGAATTTCTTGATGCGGATAACCACTCCACAGATGAAAACATCAATGATGTCACACACTCATTGGATCAAGTTTCTCTTGATAAGGGTGTTGATGTGGTGGGAGAAGTATCAATACCAGATCTAAATTTTCTTATTTAAATCTCTCTTAGCAACTTGTTGTGATTCCTCAACTAAGGATCCACAACTTCCACCCCACCACAAACATCATTCGAGATGTTGACACAGGGGTAAGAACAAGAGGACAAACCCATGAAGTAAATGTTTGTCTTCACTCTTGTTTCTTGTCCTAGATAGAGCCAAGGAAAATTGATGAAGCTCTAAAGGATGGAAGTTAGGTTGAAGCTATGCAAGAGGAGATGCTTTAATTCAAAAGGCAAAAGGTTTGGAACCTATGTCCTCTTCCTCATAGGAAGACTACTATGGGAACCAAATGGGTGTTTAGGAATAAGAAAGATGATATAGGCATTGTCATAAAAAACAAAGCTAGACTAGTTGTTCAAGGATACACACAAGAGGAAGAAATTGACTACACTGATGTCTTTGCTCCTATAGCAGGACTGGAAGCTGTTAGGATATTCTTGGCATTTGCTCCATCCAAGAACTTCAAGGTCTATCAACTTGATGTCAAATGTGCTTTTCTATATTGGGTGATTAATGAAGAGGTGTATGTCTAACAACCACCTGGTTTTGCAGATCCTGAACATCTTGATTATGTCTGCAAGCTTGACAAAGCTCTTTATGGGTTGCACCAAGCACCAAGGAAATGGTATGAGACTCTATCTCAGTACCTATGCAAGCACGGATACAGAAGGAGTACTATAGATGTAACTCTCTTCATCAAAGGACAGGAAAATGACTTAATGCTAGTTCAAGTGTATGTTGATGACATCATCTTTGGTTCAACTAATCCAAAACTCTGCAAAGACTTTGAGAAGCTGATGAAAGACAAATTTGAAATGAGTGCCATGGGAGAACTTAATTTCTTTCTGGGAATTCAAGTGAAGCATGTTGAAGATGGCATCTTTATTAGTTAGTTAAAGTATGTTCGAGACATACTCAAAGATTCAACATGACTCATTATAAGATTGCTAAGACACCTATAGCAAGAAACCACTCCTTTGGACCTGATCTTGAGGGGGAGTGTAACATCTGGCCATTTTCAAGACTTAAACCTAAACCCGAATCCGTTTGAGTCTATTTTAGAAATCAAAATCATAGGGACCAAAAGTGTCCTTTTTAAATCACATCCCAAAACCTTTGGACATAAAATAATAAACCACTGAAATCACAGGGTCCAAATGTGTAATTTCTTATAAAAAATCCTTCCCTCCCGTAAATCCGGCCACCACCTCTGGCCGCAAGTCCGGCGAGCTCCAGCGACCCCTTATTCACCAAAACGCTTAATTTAAATGCAATTAAACCAAACCTTAACTATCTCCCATCAGTTTCGAGCTTAACCCCCTGTTTAATTGTGTTTAATTGACCTGTAACACTCGACATGAAACCGAAACACCTGAGTAGAATTCTTTGATCCATTCGGACATAAATGACCAAATTAAAACCATATAACTGAAGTTAAACTTCAGTTTGATTTCGAGAAACTAACTGAACCTTCAATTTGATTCACGGACGCATAGCCATAACAATCAGATTATCACTTTCATTCGGACCTGCAACTTGGTCGAACTCCACCTTCTAGGCAATTGAGATCAAAATTGATAAAAGGCTATTACCCTCAATTACCTAACGATGCTACACACTCAAAGAATTTGATTATGATCAACTCAATCGCCACAAACCAACTTTCACCCGTCGCGACTCGTTCTTAAATCTGGGATCATCAATTCGAACTCACTCACGTAAGTTTCACACATCAATATACTCTGTTTCGAATGGGCAATCAAAGCCCTGCGGTTAATTTCATTAACAACATCAATTCGAGGTTTGATTTTGGTTTGAATCAATCTAGGGTTCATGCGATTTAGGGGTTGTTTTGTAATGCTGCTTTTAAAAAATAAGGATCGAGAAATGTCACAGCTGCGGCCCTGGTTTACTGGTCACTTGCTCACATCTCAACCTTGGGGTCTTGAGTTCGAACCCGGGCACCCTCATATATTTATATTAAGGCTTTTTAGCCCTTAAATTAATTGTAGAAAACTTTTAATAAATATAGAAATGGATTTTGTAAACTTTTAATATTTTTATTGTCATCAAATCATTTTTTGTAAATTTTTCTAAATTTAAATAATTAAATATTCTTTTTAATAAAATATTTTTCTTGGTTTATTTTAAATAGTATTAATAAATTATTGGTCCAAACTTTCCTTTAAATATTCATTGTTTAAATCACGTTATTTCAAATGGTGATTATTTTGAAACATTATCAATCATTATGTTAAATAAATAATTATTTAAATATTTATTTAAATAATTAATTATTCACCTTTTCATTTAACCCTGTTATATATAATTTTAATAAATTTATTCTTTAACTTTTGTTTAAACTCTTGAAACTAATAAAACAATATAATTTTCTATTAATCCTTGTTCTTATTTTAAGGCTTTGGATATTATAAAAATCATTCAAAGGTTTAAAAACTTTATAAAAGGATTTAAATAATTTTAAGTTATCTTACAGGTTATTTAAAATAAGTATTCAAGAACCTTTTCCAAATTTTAAATAATTAATTATTATTTATTTTTTTTGCGCATCATATTTAATCTTTATTAAATCAATAAATTAAACTATTGAATCATTCACTATAACTTTTATTGGTTCATACCATCTGTATTGAATCAAAATATAATTGATTGCGTTACTATATTTTATTTAACTTAAATATTAAAACCCCAAATTCCAAATGAAACTCTATATCATGTATACTCTTAAACTATATCTTTATTTAATCATGAGACACTAAATCTTAGGTTGAATCATGAAGAAAACGTCGGGATACTTTTATCTTCGTATTGTTATCTTAAGTGCACTTTAGCATGTGAGTTTTCCGTATGAGTTCTTTCATGCCCCTTTTTACTTTATTTCACACATTTTAGGGTGAAACATGTTAACCTTATAAACTTACACTTGTAAACATCTTGATACTTGTAAATACACATGCAATTCATCTTTACTTTTTGTCATGGTTATTTGTGTTATTGCAAGTCTTATATGAGATACATATTTTGTTTACAATCATTAACTATTGCTAGTCTGGCGACGTCTTAGATCTTTGGGTCTGACAAGCCTATTTGGTGCTAAAGCCGATGTATTGCCGGCTCCTGATGACATATGCTTGTTCATCATGGGAACCAATACACTTAGCCAAGCATATATTCTTGTAATCAAGTCGAGGTTTGGTTGTAACTGTATGTGTTCTATAAGCTTGCTAACTCGTAACCATTGACATGAATTGCTACTTGTAAACCTTTATATATATATATATATATATATATATATATATATATATAATATATATATATATATGTATGTACAACCCATGGGAACTCACCAACTTATAGTTGACCCTTTATTTTAACATGTTTCAAGTTTACTACTTGCAGACCTCTTCGTGATCATATAGGATTTCGATAGATTATTAAAAATCTTATGATATTGGTTGTATCTTGATTGATATGTAATGATTTATTTGTCTTGTAATGTTTAATGAATAATGACATTTAATATTATTTCAACTTAATTAGTTCCATATGCTATAAACAATTGTTTCACATTCGTCTGCCCTGATGATTCCGCCGTCAGTCGGGGTGTGACAGGGAATGTGTGGATGAACAACTTTACAGGGCTATGATTGGGTCTCTTATGTATCTTACAGCTAGCAGGCCTGGTATCATGTTTGCCATATGTATTTGTGCAAGATATCAAACCAACCCTAAGATATCACACCTTATCACTGTCAAAGATTTCTAAGATACCTTAAAGGTGCCTCAACACTTGGTCTTTAGTATCCAAAGAATTCTGACTTCAATTTGTATGCTTATACAGATAGTGATTATAGTGGTTGTAATATGATTGCAAAGTCAACCTCTGGGGGATGTCAGTTTCTTGGTGGAAGGGTTGTCTCATGGCAGTGCAAGAAATAATCCTGTGTCTCTACATTAACTGCTGAAGCTGAATACATTGCTGCTGCAAGCTGCTGTACTCAAGTGCTTTGGATTTAGAATCAGATGCTTGACTATAGATTAAACTTCAAAGAGACTTCCATTCACATTGACAACAATACTTCTATCTATATCACAGAGAATCTGTGCAACACTCAAGGACAAAACACATCAATATTAGGTATATTTAATTAGAGATAACTTTGAAAAAGGATTAATAAACTAGTTAAAGTTAACACAAGTGAATAATATGCCAATCTGTTTACAAAAGCCTTTGATGAACAGAGATTTAAGTATCTTATAAGCTATTAGGATGATTAACTTTGATTAGCTTTTTCTTAAAACTAATTCATACTATTTCTTAAAATCTATGTGTCTTAAGTTGTCTAGTTTATCACCTTCATAAGCTCTTCTTTTCTTTGGATTATTACAAAATCTTGATCCTTTGGAAGATATGATTTTATCTTTGGAAGAAACTTATTCCTTCCAAACAAATAACTACCCAGTAATTTTCCTTTAGAAGACATTTATGAAATTCTTCTGAAGCTTAAAACCTCTCTTAGGTACTTATATGTTTTCAAGGACAATTTCCTTCCGAATCAAATTAACTCTCAGAAGCTTTGTTCTATTGAACAAAATGTCCAAGTCTTAATTCTCTTCCGAAGCAATTTTTTTCAAAAACTCTTAGGAAATTCTTCTGAAGCCATTTTGGCTTCGGAAGGTTTCTCATTAAAACTTCCGAAGACAATTTACCTTCGGAAGCTTTTTCATTAAAACTTCTGAAGTCAATTTACCTTCGGAAGCTTTATCGACTTCCAAGAAAACTACTTTTGAGCAAAAAGCAAACTACTTTTTCAGAGGTGGGACCGACATACGGATTTCAAAGTTTATCCACTTATATTAACTTTGTCTTAAATCCTTTTCACATATAAACCCAACGGTTCCCCCTCTTTTTACCATCTTCATCTTTCCTCCAAACCTAAATTTTCAAATTTTTCTCTGAAACTTCCTTCGTTCATCATTCCTTCATCTTTAAGCTATCACACCACAACCTTGATGGCGGAAACGTCGAGATGTGAGAGTTAAGATCGTTCACAGCCACATAACATTATTATTAAATCCAAATATAATAATTATAAGTTCCAAATGTAACATTACAAGAATAAGTCTCAACAAGAAAATCAACAATGCATAAAAAGAAATAATTCAAGTTCATTCATTTATTTAACTAGGTCCATTCCTAGTGTGAATAAGCTTCAAAGGTGGCCATCAAACTTGTGTGTTTCCTGAAACATGTTAAAAATAAAAGGTCAACATAATGTTGGTGAGATTTTCATAGTTTTCAATACATAAGTATATAAAAGATGGAAATTCATGTCATAAGATAGAGAATCAAGTAACTAGGGATGTAAGATAGAATGCACAACCAAACCATGACAGTTTACAAGTCTTAACATTTACAAGTTTATACGATTAGCTAAGTGTACTTGGATCAACCAAGCAGGTTTGTCAGGCGCATGGATCTATGACGTCGCCAGGCTAGCAATAGTTAATGATTGTACATATTATGGTAATAAATGGTAATGACTAAGATCAACTAACCACAACATACAAGTGAATTGCCATAAGTTTACAAGAATCTAACGTTTTACAAGTGCAACGATTATAAGATAACATGTTTCACCCCAAAGTGTGAAAATATGAAAAAGGGGTATGAAATACTCACATGATCAAATAAGTATAGAATGACGATTAAAAGAATAATAAGCAAGGTTCCAATGTAGTCCTTCACAAAGTACCTAAGAATATATATATATTTACAAGGTTTAAGTTTAATAATAAAATTAATGTTTTAATGCGAACTAGGGTTTCGGTAGGAATTTGGGGGTTATTTTTATAAATAAAATTAATGAACTATTATTTATATTTTGTTCGATAAAAGAAGGTGCCATTTATAAAATTTAAAGGAATTAAATCCTTTGTTAATAACTTGCGTATTATAACATATATTTAAATACTATAATTATCATGATAAATCGTTAATCAAAGAAAACATAAGATACAATAATAATTTAATAACTTAAATTATTATATAAATTTATTTTTATAACAATCCTTAGTTATAATTTTTATAATAAAATGTTAAAACGTTTTATAAGAATAAATTTACAGAAAATATTTTGTTGATTTTAAAAAGGTTAGAAGTTTGTAAAAATTATTTTTATATTTAATAAAATTTTTCTAAAATAGAATTAAGGCTAAAAAGCCTTTTGAAAAATAATAAGAGGGTACCCGGGTTCGAACCCAGGACCTCTATGTTTGGGATGTAGTGTCTTAACCGGTAAACCAAGGCTCTCAGCCACGGTATAACCCGGTTCCAAATTAATATAAACTAAGTTAACAAGATGTCCCCAAATTCAAGAACCCTAGAATTGTTCTTAGATCAAATTGAAGTTTAATTTGATTCGGTTAACAACAATAATCATGGGGCTTTTATTCCTTATGATTAAACGAGTAGTATGCCAAAAATAATTACCCGATTTGAAGATGAAACAGATTTGAACAAGCAGGATGATAATTACGACTAAGGTTAAGTTGTTGGACGAGTAATCAGTGAAGATAATCAAATTAACTTCGTGGGTATCTTCGTATGACAAACTAACCAGAAGCCCCCTATCAATTTCGAATTTTGAACCCCAAGTGATGGTGTTCGACCAGTTGCAGGTTAGCGAAGAGAAGAATGATCAAAACTTGATACTTAGGGTTGTTTAAGATACAATTGAGTGTTGCGTTTGATTAATGTTTGATAGAGTATCGCTTAGGTTAGTTTAATTGGACTATTATGATGTGTTAATGCTCAAACGGCTAGGGAGTTTAAGATGTTTCGGTTCTGTACTCGATCCGACTAATAACAGATGTTTTAATTTGATTAAATGTTGTATCTCGGTTCGAAACAGGTTCTAGAATGGTTCGGGGATGTTTTAGATCATGAATCAATGAATTTGTTAGGTTTGGGACTCACCGGAGATTGCCGGAGTGGCCGGAACCCATGGCCAGAAAAACGGGCTCAAAAATGGACGGGGGGTTGGGATGTAACTTTTAAAGTTACACATTTGGCCCTTGTGGTTTAATTTTTTATTATTTTATGCCCAAACCTTTATATTAAAGTTTCTAAATTGACAATAAACCCCCTTTAACTTAACTATATGAGATTGAAGACTTCATAAGTTTAAAAAAACTTAAGAATTATTATTATTATCATCATTATTACTATTGTTATTGGTATTAGTATTAGTGTTATTATTATTTTTATTTATTTATCTATTTTGCTTTTTTTATTTATTATTTTTATATTTTATTATTATTATTATTATTTATAATTATTATCATATTTATTATTTAGTTTAATAGTTATATTATTAAGTTTATAATAAAATTAAGTGACAAACCAACAAATAAGCATAAATATCTCACAAGCTTCATAAAAAGGCATAATTAGTCCTTACAAAAACTTAACAAGTTAACTTTTAATTAACTCAAAAATACACGATATTACATAAGCTTTCTAAATTGTCCAACCTTAACCGAAGAAATGACCCAGATTTCTCCACGCGGTTATACAGGCAACACAACCAAGTTGCTCTGTTAACTCTGAGAAAGATCCTCACTTCTCAGAGGTTTGCTGTTTCTTTGATTTGTCTAACTAGTTCACCTCCCTTACCATTGATTGTGCTCTTTATGAGGATCATTTAATTGATTTTTGAAAAACCTGTCAAGAGGTTATTATAAATGGGGAGAAGGCATTGTCTGCTATAGTGTAGGGGAGAACAATCTTCATCACTCCAGCCATCATAAATGCTCATCTACAACTGGATGATGAGGAAGGTGAGTTGTCCTTTCCAAAAGAAACTCTTAACCAGTCGTTCTAGCAGATGGGCTATGAATGGGATTTCTCTGTAATGACCTTCAGGAAAGGTAAAGTCTCATCCCAGTGGAAGTACTTACTACATGTGGTCATCCACAGCTTATCCAACAAGCATGGGGTTGGGACCAGATTCCTGAGGATCTCTCCTTTATAGTGCATGGGATGGTTCAGGGGGCCAAGTTTAGGTACTTCAATTTGTTTATACAAATCTACTTGCTAACTTGGACTCCTTAGAGTATTACATGTTTCCCAGATATGTTCAATATATTCTCAACTGTGAACTAGGCTCACAGTTGAGGGAAACGGGTAATGTTTGAAATTGGGACAGATGAAGCCCGACATCTTTAAAATTATGAAGAAGCCAACTATTGGCTTCTTAGGGGTAGAAATAGCCCTTGTCCCAAAAATGTTAGGGTTCATTGCTCAAGGTGACAACCTAGCAACACAGGCTAGTGTTGAACCCACATCTTATACATCTCCACCACCAAAACAGCCATAAATCACCCTCACCTACAAAAGAAAATCCAAATGAACCCCTGCTCAAACTATTGTGTCTGTGCAGGTCCCCATATACTCACCCATACAGGAGGAAGTGGATACTGGAGCTCCCATTTCTCCTGAGGAGCAAACCACTTCCATTACTTCAAAGACCAGTGTTGAGGTTCCTCATGCTCAGTCTGATGAGCTCACAAGCCTAACTACCTTAAGCCTTCACTTTCAGTCTCAACACTCAAGTGAACAACTTTCAAGGAACAACTACCATCCCCAGCCTTTAAACATAAACCAACCCATTCCCAACCTTGACTTCTATACTGATGAGAACTTAGGTTTTAGTGAGTAGCATGAGTCTCTCTATTCCTCTCCAACTCAAAGAGAGATGAGTGCTCCTGAATCACCTGAGTCTAGCCTACATCAGTCACCTATCACTAAGGTGGATCCTTTTGAACTTGGTCAGGATATCCATATGGAAGAGGCTCTCACTTTAGCAAGTGATTACATCATTCAGACCTCAACCATGGCAACTCAGCCCATTGACACTTGAACTGAAACTATCTTTGAGCAGAGGAAATCCAGTAGCCAAGAACTCAATGCTGGTGGTGAGAGAGAAGATTTAGGTCCCATTCTCTCATCCCCCAATGATTCTTCTAATGAAGAAGAGGAGAATACGAGGCTAAACACAAACTGTCAAAAGCATGCACCTACTTAGTCTCAAAGGTTAGTTACCTTGAATCTCAAGTGACTACCCTACAAAACAGGGTCAATGATCAGCAACTTGAGATTTCTTATCTCTGGGAAAAACTAACTGGGAGACCTTTAAGAAAAGCTCAACTAGGAACACAAGAACTTGTGAATGTGTTTTACCTAACCTCTAGCTTATCTATGCAAGTGGATGATGCTTCATTCCCTTGATGAGACACCTACTGGTGCAGGTGTATCTCAACCTCTCTGTGGCCAGAGCTTGGAAGCTACACCAAGCAATGAAGGCCAAAGTTCTCTCCACCCTGAGTCGCAAAGTTCTATGAGTGACAAAGGGAAAACAAAAATGACTTCTGAGGAGATTGAGGAGGAGGATAAAGAGGAAAAGGAAGCTAAGAGGAGAAAGTTCATCTACTGGGTCTGCAAGAATAATGGACGTTGCTATCAAGGCTGCCCCCTGGCCAAACACTCAGGATGGTAAGTTGAGGGTAGTCAGGATCAACTACTTCCAGACCAGGAACTATGACATTGATAATATCATCTCTCTCCCCTTAGATGAATTAAATGAAATGACTGACATGGAATTGTCAAAAGAAAGAAAAGAGGCAGAGGATGCAAAATTACTTCTTTAAATCAAAGAAGAAAGAAGATAGAAATGACTCTACAAGCATGTGCCTACTCTCTCCCCAATTCAAGAAAGTCCTGTACAAGAGGATGTGGTTCCACAAGAACCTTAGGTAGACAAATAAAAGGATAGGAACAACATGATCAACTACTTGAGTGCCATAGGTCTCTATCAGGCTGATGCACTTCTTCCCTTACCCTTTGATTACATTGAGTTTGAATACCTCAAACAACTTGAACTTGAGATAGTCAAAGAAAGAAAGATCACTAAGAGGAAGTTAAGGGAAGAAGCTGCAAAATCACGAGCCATCATCCAGAAAAGCAGAAGAAGTTTGTTGATAGGCAGAGGATGATGAGCTTCTTGAAGCTATATGGATTCTCCGGAAGCAGACTTAGTCCTATGTCTCTATCCACCATGGATAAGCATATTAGGGTGATCAAGCAAAAGATTCAAAGAGGTGAACTTGTTGAGTTACACTCCCCACCAAGTCAGGTCCCTCAGGAAGTGGAGATTAAGGTTGAACCATTTGAGACAACACAACCTGAATATCCTGTTGAGCCTCAGCAAGTTTCCACTTTTGATCCACAGCAGGGTTCTGTTCCCTCTCAATCTGAACCTGTAAGAGCGAAAGACCCAACTGAGAAAGACAAAGAAGATCAATCAGGTGCTACAGGCCCGTCTTCTTAGTTAAAAGGTTCAAAGAGGAGAAATAGGATGGCTTCCAGACCAAAGCCAAAGAAGAAGAAGAAAGAAGCATCCATCTCTAAACCTCAGGATAAGTCAGAACACCCTAAGGATGTGAAACTAGAGGATGCTCCATCAACTCCAATTCAAATGGCTCCTCTAGCATCAAGAAGACTCATCTTGTCCTGGACATACACTACAAAGCCAAAAAGATGGCATGTCATCAAAGATCAAGGTATTGAAAATTTCTACACATGGCAAGACTTGTTCAATCTGCCTCTGTATGATCTCTTTGACATGAGAAGACACTTTGAGAGTCTGAGTGATCCTAATCATCTTATGAAAAAAAGGATGGTTATCATCATGATGAGGACTGTAAATATGTAATGTCTCCAAGTGTTTTGCTAGCATCAGCCTAGGTGGAGTTTGTAAGGTTTAATATAAGGCTGATGCAACCCAAACACCCACAGTCTCTCCTACATGCATGCACAAGTGTACTGAAGTGGAATGTTTTGGTAGTTTCACACCTAGCATTAGAAAATATTCTTGTATGAAATATTTCTGAAGCCAAACATGAAGTCTTCCGAAGCTTCAGAAACAAAGTCTTCCGAAGCCAACACTTGAAGACAGAGTTCTTCCAAATACTTTTGAACACATGCTTTATCTTATGTACCTTTTCCATAAAGCTGGACCCCTTTCTGTTGCAACTCTGATAAGACACCAACTTTACATAAGTTGGTGAAAGGTCCATGCTTTTGGTAATTGTAAATTGTGGTCTTGAGTCTGTAACTTTCTACTTTATGTACTTTATCCTTTTTGTAATATATTAGGATGTGAGCTATGGCATGTCATAGTCACTAATCAAAAGACAATCTGCCTTTTGAGTCTACATTGATTTTGTTGTTGTCTAGATCATGTATCCAGCTGGCTTTCAAAGTATGGTCAGCTGTAGGTTGTAGTATAAGTATCTCTGGTCCTTTGAATCTAAAATCACTGCTTTGTAAACACTTGTAAGGAACTAGAGAGCAATATACATCAACCTTGAAAACCAACTATGTTGGACCCTTAAAAGGATCATACATGCCAACTCAATGGGTGAGTTGATGATTGTTCTGCTGAATTCCCTTAAGTCCAAGAAGAAATGCGGATGAAGATCTGCTAAGAAGTGTTGGACCAAAGAACCAATGAGCCAGATCAGAAAAACCTTTAAGTCCCACAAGACATCACAACAACTGCTGAAGACTTGATCAGCTATTTGACAAAGTCTGAAGATCAACAGCTGAAGACTAAAGTACTGAAGGCTTCAACTGCTGAAGACCAAAGTCTGAAGATCAACAGCTGAAGACTAAAGTACTGAAGACTTCAACTGCTGAAGACCAAAGTCTGAAGATAAACAGCTGAAGACTAAAGAACTGAAGATCAACAGCTGAAGTACAAAGACTGAAGATATCAGCTGATGACAACAACTGAGGTTCAAGAAGTCCAAGTACTAAAGCTTTCAGAGTTTGTCACAACAGCCGAAGAAGCATTCTTCAGTTGTTGTGATGGTTTCCTTTCAGTAGTTTTATTTTCTATTTCAGTACTTGTAAAATGACTGAAGAGCATGTTCTTCAGTCGTTGTTGTTTCAGTAGTTTCTTTTCAGTAGTTGTAGTGATAGTTAACACTTGGTATTTTTTGTTAGAAGATGTCAGCTGTTTGACATCTTCAGTAGTTATGTTAACTTTTAGTAGTTAAATAACAGTTAGATGTCACTGTCAAGTGACATCAGCTTTCCTTATATAAGGAAAGATGACCTAATTGTAACCATGCGAGAAGCCGAGCCAAAGCGTGTATTGAATGAATATATACCTTTTGGCAGAATTTCTCTCTCTATAACAAACACTGTTTCATTGATAATTTCATGTGTTCTTGTTTAAATTTGTTAATTTGTGTGCTCATTCCGTTGCAAATCCATTCTATGTGATCAAACTAGATACCGTGATCCTAACAAATGGTATCAGAGCAGGTTAATCATTGATCGACTTAACAATTGATCATTGAAACTGTTCTTTTGCTATCTACGTTTGATCGAATTAGCAAATTTGCAAGAATCGGTTATAGAGATTGAGTTTCTGCTGCTTCCGGCTATTTTGTTTGAGGTTCTAAGTGGTTTTGAGCTAGATTTACTTTGTTTACCTTGAATTTGTCTGAATTCTGATTATGACTACTCCTTCTAATGACTCTCACAATACCGGTTCCTCAACCAAGCCTCCGATGCTGGTTAGGATTGAGTATAACATATGGCAACGAAGAATGCTCCATCACCTGTCTGTTAACAGTTCAGGTTGTTGGACATCTGTGGTTCATGGTCCACATAAGCCTATGGTGAACAATCCGGAAACCAACCAAATGGTTCCGAAGAAGAAGGAACAATACTCTGATGAGGGTCGTAAATTGTTTGAGATAGATGCTAAAGCTCATGGAATTCTGGCCATGGCACTGCCTAATGAAATCTATTCTGGGCTTATGCATCATGAAACTGCTCATGACCTCTGGAAGGCACTGAAAGAACAATTTGGTGGTACTGATGAGGTCTTAGCAAACAATAGGGAAATACTTGCCTAACAATATGAGACATTTGCTCATAGGAAGGGTGAGACTCCGACTCAACACTTTGAGCGTTTTTCATGTTTGATCTCTGAGCTGAAAACGGTCAAACATGAATACACTAATAGCCAGATGAACCACAGATTCCTCAGATCACTGCCTGAGAGATGGGACACATATACAATTGTCCTACACTCTAATGCAAATCTGGATAGCCTATCTCTCACCCAACTTCATGGGAAACTGCTTACATTTGAAAGAGAGATAGAGCAGAAAAGAAACTGGCATCATCAGGCAAGCTCACTGAAGACTTTGTACCAGGGAACACTGCCTTGGTCGGTCATGAGTCAAAATATGCTGCATGAGAAAGTAATTATGATGTGCATATAGATTTCTCTTCAAACAGTTCTGGTCATGCATTTGTGAGTGTTGATAGTCAGTCAGGCTATAATAGTGACAATTTGTGCTTCATTATGGATGATTTGAAAGGTATAGCTGATGATGACTTAGAAGAGATGGATATTCTGAGCCAAATGGCCTTGATTAATATCAGATCTCAGAAGTTCTACAAGAGAACTGGTAGGAATTCCCTGGACTCTCTGGCAAAACCAAAGTTGGTTTTGACAAGAGTAAGTTGAGGTGTCACAAATGCCACAGGCTTGGGCACTTTGCAAGAGAGTGTAGATCATTTGGATCTAACTCCTCTACACCCTTTGTTACTTTTCCAAGTAATATTCAACAAAACAGAGGGCAACATCCTGCTAGTTCTAGTCATCAATCACAACCTCTATCTCCTGCGTATTTTGTCCCTCAGGGTCCAATGCCATATTCGTATCCCTGCTATTACATGCCACAACCAGTCAAGTTCAAGTACCCATTGCTCAATAACCACCTGCTCTTCCCGAGCCTCAACCTTCCCAATCTCATCAACAATCTCAACCTCTTCAACACAGCTTTTTCACCCCAGGAGTTGTTGACTGGAGCAGTTTACCAGATGATATGTCTCGTCATGAACAACTGTTTTCTGGTGCTGGTCAACATGGTGGTGACAATCCTTTTGGAAATCTTGCTCTTATGGCTCTGGAGTCTGCTGATACTTCATCCTCTAATGATTCCACACCACAGGTATCACAGGTATCCTCTGAGGCCAAAGCCAAGTTATGTTCTGAAACATGAATAGCCGCATTTGCATCTATTAGAGAAGCTAATGTAGCTTTAATTAATAAGAACATTGAGCTAGAACAAATAATATCCAAAAGAAAAGCTGAATTTGAGTGTGTGCTTAATGATAAGAATGATGAGATTTACAAACTCAAATGCCAAATCACTTATAATAAGGCTAGGGAAGAGGTACTTCTAGAGAAGTACAGAGACCTCAAAGAAACACTTGTAGCTACCCAGGTAGAGTGTGATCGATGGGTACATTCCTGCAAGGGTTTTGAAATGCTTCTCAGTAAGCAGTCTGCTTCCAATGTGAAGTTTGGCATTGGTTATAATCACACTGCTCCTCCTGCAGATTTTACTCCCAGAACAGAGGTAGAATCTGGTGGAGAAAGCAATAACCAATCCTTTTCATCATGTGATCTACTATCTGATACAGCACCATCAGAGGTTGATGACAGCATTAATTCCTCCCAAAACCTATCAGCTGATGTTGATGGTTCAAATGCTGACACTCACATGATCAAAAAGTTGATCACTCCAGGTGGTATTTCACTTAGTACTGAAAGTACTAAAGAGCAAGTCATAACACCTGGAGAACAAACCCAAACTACTACATGTACTAAAGGGAAGAAAACTGCCAGTAGAAAGGGTGGGAAAACTACTGAGGAAGATATCAAGAAAGCATGTACTGCAAGGAAGAAAACTGCTAGTACTGATCGCAAATGCTGAAGAATAAGTCTTCAGTAGTTTCATCTTCTTCAGCAGATGATCAACTTAAGATGAAGAAAAGCCATGTTAAATGTGTGGCTTATTCAATCATCTTACTGATGATTGCTCGTATAAAAAGGGCTCCAAACTCAAACACAATGAGAACATTAAAATGAAAATGGATAAAATGAAAACTGAGTTTGAAACCAAGTTTGTACCAGCAACATCAAAAACTGTAACCCCAAAATCCAAAAAGAAGTCCAAAAAGGAAGGGGTTAATAAGGGCAACAGCTGAGGTTGCTCAAAGGAAGATGGTACAACACAGGAATCCATCACTTTCAAGCACTAATGTGTCTGATGAGCTGAAGGCTTTATCACAAAATCAGACACAACTTGTTATGATGGTTCAACATCTATGGGGAGAGTTAACCAATTAGATGCTCCTGTGCTGAAACCACAGAGAAGAAAATCCATGCCAAAGGATCTTCTTCTTCACCATCTCCATCCCCTCAGGCTGTTCTTCATAGCAAATCTGTTACTTTAGCATCTCATCTGTTGATGTGAACAGACCCAAAACCAAAAAGGTTTGGGTCTCAAAAACTAACTAATTTATTATGATTGAAGGCTTCTTTAGCATGCCACAGTAGCATCTGGTATTAGACAGTGGAGGATCTATGCATATGACAGGAACACTCTCTTCTTCATGATTACTCTCAAGGAAAGAAGGGGTTCATTTCTTTTGGCAATGATGCTAAGGGTTACATTATTGGCAAAGGCTTTGTTTCCAATGGGGAATAAGTTTGATGATGTTAACCATGTGGAGAATCTCAAGTACAATCTCTTGAGTGTCAGTCAATGTGTGATAAAGGCCATGTTGCTCTTTTCACTAGTTAGAACTGCAGGATTCTGTCATCCAAAGTTCTGAGTTTGATTGATAAGTGTTGATGATCGCACTCTCCTGAGGGCCAACAGGACAGGAAGAGTGTATGCCTTAGATCTTTCCAAGAAAATAGATCTCAAAGGCCATCCTTGCCTATTTTCTAAGGCTTCTCCTCAAGAATCTATTCTATGGCATAAAGCTGGGTCATGTGAATCTTAAAAACTTGAATCAGTTTATACATCATGGTTTAGTAGGGGATTGCCTATGAAGGAGTTCAGATGTGAAGACAACTGCACTGCTTGTTTGAAAGGAAAACAACACAAAGTCTCATTCCCTCCTATTGAAGAACCTAAGTCCATTGCCTGCTTGTAATTACTACACATGGATATCTTTGGTCTTGTGAGAGTAATAAGTATGACAAAGAAGAAATACAGTCTGGTAATTGTGGATGATTACTCCAGATTTGTATGGACTTTCTTCTTGCATTCAAAGGATGAGGCTGCTCAGACGATTATAAACTTTGTGTTGTATGTTGAGAAGCAGTATTCCCTATCTGTCAAGTGTATCAGAAGTGATAATGGAACAGAATTCAGAACCATACACTTGATGATTTTTATCTCTCAAAGGGAATCAAGAGGCAGTTTAGCATCCCAAGGACTCCAGAACAAAATGGAGTAGTGGAGAGAAAGAACAGGACCATAATTGAAGCTTCAAGGTCCATATGGCTGACTCTGGTTTGCCACTGACCTTTTGGGCTGAAGCTGTTAACATAGCTTGCTATGTGCAGAATAGAGCCTTAGTAAATCAGAGGTTGATGAAGACTCCATATGAAGTTCTACATCATTTGGCTCCTTTGATTTCATTTTTCGAGCCTTTGGGTGTCCTTGTTTCATTCTCAACACAAAGGATCAACTCCACAAATTTGATCCTAAGGTGGATGCAAGGTATTTTTGGGTTATTCATCTACTTGCAAGGCATACAGAGTCTTCAACTGCAGAACAAAGATAGTTGAAGAGACTCTGCATGTGAAATTTAGTGAATCTCCAAAGGACAAGATTCCACAAAACCCTGTGGAGTTATTTGATTTGGATATACTGCAATATGTTCCTTATCAGGCTCCAGCTGTTGCTCCTGTCAACAGTCTTCCACCAGGTGGTACTGAAGATGATGATGATATCAGTACTCACCTTTTCAAGTTTAGTGACCAACTGCCTGTGTCTACTAAACTTGATGTTCCTGTAGCTTTAGTAGCTCCATCCACAACAAATGCTGATGAGATTTCCGATTCCTCTACTTCATTTGACTTGCCATCTAATACTTGGTTTCAAGAATCGGATCAACATCTGTTGCTGCTGCTGAGCCTGCTACAAACACTTGCACTGATCTCATAGTGTACCAAGAGCTGAAGAATCACCCCATGTCTCAATCATTGGTGATATCAATGCTGGTGTCTCAACCAGAAGTCAATTGTCTAACTTCTGCTTCTATGCTCTCTTCATCAGTCAGCTAGAGCCAAAGAACTATCATGTTGCTTTGAGAGACAATGGATGGGTTGAAGCCATGCAGCTTGAGCTACTTCATTCAAAAAGCAGCAGTGTGGGAACTGGTTCCTTAACCCCTTTGTAAGTGTGCAATAGGCACTAAATGGGTGTTTAGGAATAAAACAGATGAAAATGGTCTTATTGTTAAGAACAAGTCAGACTGGTTGTTCAGGGCTTGCACAGGAAGAAGGTATGATTATGATGAAACCTTTGCTCCTGTCGCCAGACTGGAGGCAATTAGATTGTTCTTAGCCTATGCTGCATTCCACAATCTTAAAGTTTTTCAAATGGATGTTAAAAGTGCATTTTTATATGGCAAAATAAAAGAAGAGGTTTATGTATCTCAACCACCAGGTTTTGAGGATAATAAACAACCAGATTGGGTATACAAGTTTGATAAGGCTCCTTATGGGTTGAAACAAGCTCCTAGAGCCTGGTATGACATTATCAACTTTTTCTTTCAAATAATTTCACTAGAGCTCCATAGATAAAACTTTGTTCATTAAGAAGGTGGATCAGCATAAGCTACTTGTTCAAATTTATGTTGATGATATTGTTTTTGCATCCTCTGATCCCCAGTTTGTGTGATGACTTTACCAACTTAATGCAAAAGAAGTTTGAAATGAGTGCAATGGGAGAATTACAGTTCTTTCTAGGATTGCAAATCAACAAAAGGCTGATGGGACTTTCATTCATCAGTCAAAAAAACAAAAGATCTTCTGAATAAGTTTGATTTACAAAACTGTAAGCCCTGTTCTACTCCCATGTGCAACACCACACAACTGGATGCAGATCAGAAAAGTAAAGCTTTGATAACACTTTACAGATGTATGATGGGTCCTTGATGTACTTAACAGTTCTAGACCAATATCATGTTTGCAACTTGTGTTTGTGCTAGATTTCAGGCTGCTCCTAAAGAGTCTCATTTGATTGCAGTCAAAAGGATCTTTAGATGTCTGCAAGGTACACAATCTCTAGGTTTATGGTATTCCACTATACACTTTTGCAAATTGGTTGCTTTTTCTCATAGTGACTATGCAGGGTGTAAGTTAACCAGAAAGTCAACTTTTGGTGGATGTCAATTCCTAGGCAACTGTTTGTTTTTTTTGCAGAGTAAGAAACAAACATCTGTTGCTACATCCACTGCTGAAGCAGAGTACATTGCTGCTGCAAGCTGTACTTCTCAGGTACTCTAGCTTCAGAACCAACTTTTGGATTATTAATGGACAGTGCTTCAGCTCTTTGCATTGTCAAGAATCCTATCCAGCACTCTAGGACCAAACATATAGAGATCAGACATCATTTTATTAGGGACTGTTTTGAGAAGGTCTGATTGATCCAAGTTTGTGCCTAGTGCTGATGAGCTTGCAGACATTTTTACTAAGCCTTTGGATAGTTCAACTTTCCAAAACCTTGTGTTAGGGCTTGGTATGCTACAGCTAGAATAAGTGACAACTACTGATGATCTCATAAACAAGTTTTGATGATCATTAGTAAACGTCACAAATAAGTACTGATTCTGTTACAAACTACTGATGTAGTTCTAACTACTGATGTTAGTAAACACAGATCAGTACTGTTGTCCTATGAAACAACTGAAAACAGCCAAAAGGTCTGATGAGTAAGTATTGAGGACAGTATGAAACAGCTGAAAAGCTAAGAATTGACGAAAACTACTGACGGGAATTTTCTCTTCAGTTGTTTCTAAAACTGCTGTTTCATCTTAAACAACTGAAGCAAAACCAATGTCTTCAGTAGTTTCACAACTACTGATGACTAACCCAAGTCTTCAGTCGTTTACAACAATAGATGACAAAACCATGTCTTCAGTAGTTTCATAACTACTGATGACTAATACCAAGTCGTCAGCTGTTTACAACACTGATGACAAAACCATGTCTTCAGTAGTTTCATAACTACTGATGACTAACACCAAGTTCTCAGTTGTTTCTAACATCTAAAGCCAAAACATGGTTTTTTCAGTAGTTTATAACTACTGATGCCTAAAACCAACTTCAGTTGTTTCAACCCTGAAGGTTAATACCACGTCATCAATCGTTAAAACTACTGATGACTAACACCAAACCCTTCAGTTGCTTCATAACCCTTACCCTATAATACCTAATCCTACAGAGCTTCATCATCTCAAACCTAACGTTCAAAAACTCCGAACCGTCTCTCATATCATGGCGAACTGCAGCTTAAACCACGACACACTGTGTTGCCTACCTTACCAATCACCTTTCTGGACGAAGTTTGATACTGCTATTGATCTCATGGTCCATTATCCATACAAAACGGCCTTCCTTATCAATCTTACCATTTATGCCGAATCCCTAACATAGTTCTGGACGAAAGTCACCCTTACCACTGGGGAGAATGCCACCGAGTCTCTCCAGTCGTTCGTCAACTCCCGAAAGGTGGTCATCACTCCGCAATCCTTCGCCAAATCCTACACCTGATGATGCCACCTTCCCCGCTGATATTCAAAGGGCATCACTGATCTATCCTTTGCCCACATGGATACCAGGGTAACCTCAGCGCTTCTACCATCCTAAAGAGGCATTTCCATGACGCATAACGCCTTATTTCTCATATCGTGAATGTCTGCCTAGCCCCTAAGACTTTGTCTTGGATCAAATGTCTACCAGGTGGTAGCAGGTATTTTTCTCTATCCTGAGCAACAAAACTTAAATTTTTCTGAAATTTATTTCTTGAACTTAAGGATATGGTCTCAAAACCTATTGCTAACCGATGGATATTATATCCACGGTTCATAATGGCCATAATAGAGAACCAGCTGAAAGCTGAGGGACTTGTTGGTCTTGGAGTCCTGCCATGGCTGTATATCCTGAAGTATACTCCAGGCACAACCCAGACCAGTCACTCAAACAGGCTGCCAAGCTGCGAAAACCCACTAGCTGGAACCCACAGCCACCACCTCCAAATCCAAAGTCCCCACCAAACCCAAACACAAGAAA
Organism: Flaveria trinervia; assembly: GCA_025506515.1. Taxonomy (NCBI): domain Eukaryota; kingdom Viridiplantae; phylum Streptophyta; class Magnoliopsida; order Asterales; family Asteraceae; genus Flaveria; species Flaveria trinervia. The sequence continues at coordinate 56,487,750 of CM046447.1, read as the reverse complement.
CCCAAAAAGGCTACTCAGGGAAATAGTCCCCTGAGGATGCCTTGCCACACAAACGCCAGGATATATCTACTGGCCATAACCCCCAGTAGATACACTACTCCCACCACCCTCCACCGCTCAGGCTTCCTCTCAACAGGAGCATGTAGCAACCACATATGGAGCACCTATACATCTGGAACCTTCCTCATTTGAGGAGGTTTCCATTGAAAGCACCACTCTCCCCGGGTGCATACTGCCTTCACACCATGTCCCACTGCAACCGCCCCCCAAAGTCCTACCATAATAGTTGCAAAAGTGCTGACTCAGTTGCATTCCTCACCCCCTCCCCAGATACCAATCCAAACTGGGATAGCCTCAACCATTGAGGGGGAGGAACAAAGTGCTTCTCATAACCCACAGCACAAGGGTTACCATGTTCAATCTCCAAGTGTAGAAAAGGAATTCGAACTTCTGGTGAGGCTGCCACTTCTCCTGGTTCAGCAAATGATCAGGATGAAGTTGGTACTATCCATAAGACCTCACCAGAGGCAACTGCCGATGAAGGACATAGTCCTGAGGCAGGAAGTCCCCAGTACCACGAACAAGAGGCACATGCTACTACTGATCTACACTCAGAGCATGTACATCCTGATTCAATCAGGAGTCAGTTGATCACAACATGATGATGACCTGGGCTTTTTCTACGATGTTCTAGCTCACAATACCATCCTAGAGAATGAGGTGAGCAGACTCAAAGAGCTGCTTGCCAACATGTCTCAGGATCAAAGATCATCTACCCACAAACCCCCAGATGGCACCTTCAATGAAGGTTTACCAAACACTGAGCCTACACACATAACTGAGCCACCAGCCTCTGCTTCGGCACCATCTCTCAGGACAGAACCCTGAGCAGATGGTTGCTATCTTTCATAACTTCTTACCTCTCATCACTCCCATCATCACTGACATAGTGCATAAAGCCATTGATGAGAGGATCCCTCAAATCTACAAACCCTTATTATGATGCTTTGCTGTCATAATCTCTTTCTGCCTTCCAAACCCCTGATTCCAATGCAACCAAAAAGGGGGAGACTGCAAAGTCAAAGGCAGTGAAAGACAAGAAAAGAAAGAGAGTTGATGCTGTAAAAGAGCCTGAAACAGAGAAAGACTGAGAAAGAAAAGGAGGTTGAGAAAGAACTGATCTCAGAGCAGTTAATTACTATAAAGAAAGAAAAGTGCTGAGTCAGGAGCTGATGAAGAGAAATCATTAGAAGACCTTGTTAAAGATACTGATGAAGCTCATAGCAGATCAATGGATACAATTATAGATCAGCTATGTAGACATGGTCATGACACAACCACATTAGATTCTGAGATCAGAAGGCTGGAAATAGAAGAGATACAATCAAGATGGGCCAGTTATAGTGTGATGGAAAAGGAGAGATTGGAAATCATGATCAGGTTTATAGCTAAATATATTGGAAGATCATTGATTGAAATCAAGTCATGGTCCAGGGACAACATCTTGGTAGTAACCACCAAGATCTGTTCGTCTGAAGTATACACCAAAGGGCTGGTCATTGAAGCTTTGAATGAAGCTGGTGCGGGAGCAGGACTGAACCGGTCAACAATCCAAAGCCTCACTTACATCTAAAATGCTAGAACAGCCTGTCAACATTCACACCAAACCACCACAACCACAACCCACTAAACCAATTCCCTTACCCACAAAACCAATAGCCGATGATGTACCCCAAAAGAGGAAGAGAAGGGTACTGAGGCTAGAAGAGGAAAAAGAAGATAATGATGAAGATGAAGATAGGCTGCCAATCTAAGCTGTTATACAGTTGCCTAAGGCCATAAGTCCCCTCCAATAATTACTCCTGAATCTCAAAGACAAATTGTGAAGTGAAGTTAGAAGAAGAAGAGCTTTACAAACAACATGATGAGGAATTTTTGAGAAGAGTTGACAAGCATATGCTGCCACATCTTCAATCATCAACATGAAGAAACATGCTCAGATTATACACTCTCAGACACACATTTCAATATCAAAAAGAGAGAGTGAGGTTTGGCCTGATCCTAGGTGTCTCATAGGATTCAAAAGAAAAATATTCCACAGAGATACATTGGCCAAGTAAGAAGATTGTAGATGAAGTAATCTCTCTGGCCTTTGTAGTATCACCTTGGGAGATCCTAGATGACTTCAAGAAAGCCTATAAAGCTAAATTGACCCCACAAAAGATGCTCGAGAATAAAGTGGTGAAAAAGGGTTAGTGTATAGGAGGCTTGAGGAAGTTAGAAAGAATGAGCTCCAGTTGTTCTTAGAGGGTATTCACCCAGATGAATTCACATATAGAATCATAACAACTGTGGAGCTAAAAAATGGAAAGCAGGTCAAATACCTATCTGAGTACTATGGCCCTGAATCACTCTTTAAGGAGAAGCAGAAGAGCTTACCATGGAGGAACAAGTAACCTTCATTGAGGCCTATACAAGGGAGTCTTACGAACTCATATTTGGGAAGTAGATCTCATGGATGGGGTAATAGCTCTGTGTCCAGTTCCCCAAGATAGAGTTCCCATCCATCCTTTGCCAAACAGATCATTGAGACTTCTTCCCAGGCATGTGCTTACAAGGGTCACTTCTGAGCTGATCTAGAAGACAAAAAGACCAATCTTTCTGCCATAATAAGTGGGACATCTTCAATAAGCTTAAAGGTTTTGGCTGCATTGGTTTAGGGGGAGTTTGTTGGACCAAAAGAACCAATGAGCCAGATCAGAAAAACCTTTAAGTCTCACAAGACATCACAACAACTGCTAAAGACTTGATCAGCTGTTTGAAAAAGTCTGAAGATCAACAGCTGAAGACTAAAGTACTGAAGACTTCAACTGCTGAAGACCAAGTCTGAAGATTAACAGCTGAAGACTAAAGTACTGAAGACTTCAACTGCTGAAGACCAAAGTCTGAAGATCAACAGCTGAAGACTAAAGAACTGAAGATCAACAGCTGAAGTACAAAGACTGAAGACATCACTGATGACAACACTGAGGTTCAAGAAGTCCAAGTACTGAAGCTTTCAGAGTTTGTCACAACAGCTGAAGAAGCATTCTTCAGTTGTTGTGATGGTTTCTTTCAGTAGTTTTATTTTCTATTTCAGTACTTGTAAAATGACTGAAGAGCATGTTCTTCAGTCGTTGTTGTTTCAGTAGTTCTTTTCAGTAGTTGTAGTGATAGTTAACACTTGGTATTTTTGTTAGAAGATGTCAGCTGTTTGACATCTTCAGTAGTTATGTAACTTTCAGTAGTTATGTAACTTTCAGTAGTAAATAACAGTTAGATGTCACTGTCAAGTGACATCAGCTGACGTCAGCTTTCCTTATATAAGGAAAGATGACCTAATTGTAACCGTGCGAGAAGCCGAGCCAAAGCGTGTATTGAATGAATAGATTCCTTTTGGCAGAATTTCTCTCTCTATAACAAACACTGTTTCATTGATAAATTTCATGTGTTCTTGTTTAAATTGTTAATTTGTGTGCTCATTCCGCTGCAAATCCATTCTAATTGATCAAACTAGATACCGTGATCCTAACAAGAAGATTAAAGTATTGTCTCCCGCATTTGTCAAATGCGGAAGGCATAAAACAAATACGGACAATATTTGTTCTTCCATTGACAAATGCGGAAGACTAAGAATGGATGCGGACAAGTACTTACTCTTCAGCATTGACTATACGGAAGACAAAGTAAATGCGGACAAGACTTTGCTCATCCGCTTTGACAAATGCGGATGACCGAATAAATGCGCACAAGTATTTGTTCATCCGCATTAACCAATGCGGATGACCAACATACTAATGCGCTGATCAAGTTAAGTAATGCTGATCAACTTAACTCATCCGCATTTGTCAATGCGGATGAACAAGCAAAGATGGGGATGAAGACTTAGACTAGTTCTGATGTATAGGTCAGGGGTAGTTTAGTCATTTTGTAAAAGGCATCTTGTCTACCTAAAAATAGAATAGATACCTCGTACATGAGGTGACGACTGATAGACAGAGAATTTTTGTTGTAATTATTCTCTGTAATTTATCAACTTTCATATATCAATACAAAAGCATTTATGAGTATTTTTCTTGCATTGAATGTTCTTTGATTGTTTGTTTCCGCCACTCAATCATTGACTTGGTTACCATATTCGATTCACTGTAAGAATATCACTCTTACTCAACCCCAGTCAATTGGTATCAGAGCTTTGGCTCTCGATTCTTTTTCAGATCTGCGAAAGAACTGAATAGAATTCGATTGATCTAGTAATCAAGTTGCTAGTAGAGTATATCATATTCTCTACTTAGTAAACTATAGAAATTACTCTTGTCAACACATACTCATCAAAATACTCACAACACCAAGAAACTCAAGAAACTCAGTATCATCATAGACCTGTTTCTGAATTCCATTGGAACTGTTTGGACTAAGTTGGACTAATCAATCCTAAAATCAACTAAATCTATCTTATACAAGTTAAACACATACTTAAAATGGATTCTAACAGCTACTCAGAACTTGGTCATACACCTAAACCTCCAATGCTTAAACATAAATCTGAGTTTAAACAGTGAAAATCAGGTTTAGGAATTACATCACAGGTGTAGATCCTGATTTCTGGATATCAATATGCAAGGGGCCACACATCCCTGTTACTCTGTCTGCAGATCAAGCTGCAATATACAGAACTACTAGAATACCCTTTGAAGATCTGACCTTAGATGAAGAAGACTACAAGAAAAACAAGATAGACCTCAAAGCCTACTCAATTCTGACTCAAGCACTCAAGATGGATGTGCTGAAAAGACTGGAGAAGTATGGAACTGCAAAAGCTGTGTGGGATACTCAAAATCATGTGTGAAGGAAGCAGTGAAGTGGCTGAAATCAACAAAGACAAGCTTGTTAATCAGTATGAAACATTTCACCACACCAAGGGAGAATCAATCTCTAAGCAACTGCATAGATTTGTACAGTTAGTAAATGACTTGGAAATCATAGGAGTCACTTACAAAATTAAAGAATTAAACAAAAAGATGCTTCACAGTCTCCCTGAAAGCTGGAAACAAAATGTAACCATGTTGAAAAATACTCTTGATCTTGAGAGTACTACTCTAGACATAATGATAGCCAAAATTGAAGCTTTAGAACTTGATGAAAGAAGCAGAAATCTTGGTGGACCTAGAGTGATTGAGGCTTACAAATTTCCATCAGAATCTCATTCTGTGGAAAATGCATTCATCACTAAGGAGGATGATTTTATCTCATCTAGAGATCAAATGAATACTAGGTTCATTGCAACTCCACCAATCAATCATCCTTCAACCTCATATCAACCTCCTAGAGTCACTGCTGCTTCTCAAACTCCCAGAGTCAATACTGTTCCTTAAACCAATCCTGAAGACTCAAGATCAGAAGAACAAAAGGCAACTTAGAATGCTTTTGTTGCAAGCTTTGAAGCCTACTTGGGAGGAAGACTCACTTCTGCTCATCTCATTCAAGAAGATCTAGAGGAAATGGATCCAGATGATGTGGAAGAAATGGATCTACAATGGCAAATGGCCATGATTGCAATGAGAGCTAAGAAATTCTTCAGGAAAGGAAGAAATTTGAGCCTGAATAAGAATACAAAACTTGGATATGATAAATCCAAGGTAAAATGCTTTAACTATGGCATGGCGGGCCATTTCTCAAGAGAGTGCAATGCCCCCAAGAGAAACAACTATCAAAGGAACTCTCCAGGCCAATCATCCACACAGCCTAGCTCAAGCTTCCACTCCAACAACCAACAGCAACAGTATCATCAACGCCAATCATATCAGAATCCACCCCAACTGACAAATCAAGCTCATGGAAGCAGTCAGTCTTCAGCCAGTGCTCTTGTAATAAAGCAATGGAGTATGTGACTGGAGTGTGTATGCCGAGGAAGTCAAGCCTCAATTTCAAAATCATGCTCTTATGGCTCACATCAATGATGGACCATCTCCAATGCCTACTAAGGTAAATCTAACCTTTGTAGTGAAAAATGCATTAATGAATTGCAAGGGTATAAAGAGCATAATCACAAACTGGCTGATAAAATCAAAGAAGAAAAGGTGAAATCAGAGATGATGAAGAGAGAAATAAAAAACTTTGAAATCAAAATTAAATCTCACATCTCTGATATAGAAAAACTGCATGGTGAGAAGTATACTCTTGTAGCTGAGAATGAGCTACTTACTAAAAAGTTAGCTCAATCTAAAGGTCAACAATCTATGACTGAAGTGAAACTTGAAAAGTTTCAAATGTTTCAGTCAAGCTACAAGAGATGCTTGATTCCCAAAAGAATCCAAAGGTCATGACAGGGATTGGGTATAATTATGTCCTCCACCATACAATGACAACTACACTGTCATGCCTGACTCTGTCTCACTCTTGAAGCAATTGAACCTAAAACTATGGAACCTAAATCTGTAGTGAAACAGGTGACAAATACTCTCAAAACAAACCTGATGTTTATATTGAAACCAATAAGGATAAAATCAAGTTAGGTACCCAATCAAAATCAAAGAGTGTTCAAACAAGACAGTGAGTGTCATGAAACCATCAAGCCCTGTTAAAGCAATTGTACCTTTTATAAAAATCATACCATCTGTTTTACAAGGCAAAAAGAAATATTTCAAGATAATGAAACCCACTACTGAGAGTAGTTCTGATAATGAGATTATATCTCCACAAAATTCAAGCAAATCAAAAAAGTTTCACTGCAAAAGAAACAAACTGTAACACTGAGTTCAACACATAAAACATCATCAGACCCTCAGTCTTCAAGATTAAGGCAGGGAGTTGGGTTTGATATCTTTAACAAGGAACATGTTGACCAGTTTGAGAAAGAAGTGAGAAATAGGTTGAAGAAACAGAAATAGCCCAGACAATTGAACAAAAGTAGTGTTGTGAAGCAAACTACTAAAAGGGCTAATTCTGATTCATCACCTAAAGAAAAGAAAGTGACTCATCAAAAGAAAATATCAGTTGAGTCATACAAGGAAAAATCTGATTCAAGAAACAAACAAATGTATTATGATATTTGTGAAATGTTCAATCACCATAAATGATTCTTCAATCAATATTGTCTATGTGTGATATGAATATCACTCCACCAAAATTGCTATTTCAACAAGTATTGTTCAATCTATGACATGAACAATCATAATACATCTAATTGTTACTTAATCAGAAGGGGTTGAGAATCCCCAACAAAGCCCATCTCAAAAAACATCTACTGTGATGCACTCTGTCAGACCTCATCTTCATAATACTCAATCTAGGACACCTAGATCAACAAATGACAGAAATAACTTGAAGGAATTAAGGAAGGGTCAAAGAAATCATCTACAATGAAACACAAACTTGACCTTCCTAAGCAAAAACCAACTTTTGACAATGAAACTCGGGCTAAATTTTTATAAAGAAATAGAGACCAACGATTTTATTATTCATCTGAATCCTTAGTAGATGTTAATGAGATGACTCAATCAATTCATCATCAAAACTCTCCCAGAACACCTCCATCCAAACAATTAGAGGGAAATACCAGGAGGTCACTATCATGAATAGGAACGGGAACCCAAGACCATCATGGCTTGGGTTCCTCGTTCTAATTAGTTCTTTTTGCTTGTAGGTTCATCCACACAGGTCTAATAGCCTATGGTACGTAGACAGTGGATGCTCCGACACATGACTGGAGATCATTCCCTCCTTCATGACTTCAAGTACATACAAGGAACTACTGTGGCATTCGGTGGAGATTCAGAAAGTGGTAGAATTACAAGAGAAGGATCTGTGACAAATGGGATGCTGAGCTTTGACAGAGTGAATTACTGTGAACAACTGAATTTCAATATGCTAAGCGCGTCTCAGATCCGCGACAAAAAATATTCCACTCACTTTACAGACACTCACCGCTACATTCTGAAACCTGGATTTCAGATCCCTAAAGAATGGGTTGTCTTAAAGACTCCAAGGAAGAATAATACATATGTCTTAAACTTGTGTTCTGCATCACCTAAGGAAGAAACATGTCTTTTGTCTAAAGCATCATTGATGAGTCACAACTTTGGCATAGACGTTTGGGGCACACTAACTTTAAAAATATGAACAAGTTAGTCAAAGGAAACCATGTCATTGGTCTTCCTAAAAAGAATTCAATTTTATTGATCAATGTTCAGCGTGACTCAAAGGAAAACAACACAAATCGTCTCACAAACCAAGCTGGTGAACACTAACAATACTCCATTGAAGTTACTTCACATGGATCTATTTGGACCAACTCATGTAATGAGTATGGGAAAGAAACAATATTGTTTAGTGATCATTGATGAGTCTCCTTGATTCACATGGGTGTTCTTCCTACTTCATAAAAACGAAGCATCCCAAATCATTCAAGAATTTATCACTAAAATTGAAAATCAACTTGATCTTAAGGTCAAAATAATAAGAAGTGATAATGGTACCGAGTTCAAAAATGAAAATATGAGTTCCTTTTGTGCAACCAAAGGCATTGCTCATCAATTCAGTGTAGCAAGAACTCCTTAACAAAATGGGGTAGCTGAAGGGTGAAATAGAACACTGATTGAAGAAGCAAGAACGATGCTAGCCGATGCTAAACTGCCAATCACCTTCTGGGTAGAAGCAATTAACACATCCTACTTTGTGCAAAATCGAACTCTGATTGTTAAAGAAAGTAACATGACACCTTATGAACTGATCTTTCATAGGAAACCATTTATTGGATTCCTAAAATCATTTGGTTGTCCAGTCTCAATATTAAACACCCGTGATCATTTAGGAAAATTTTCATCCAAGTCTGATGAATGATTCTTTGTAGGTTATTCTTATATCTCAAAGGCTTATAGAGTGTTCAATCCTAGATTGAACATTATTGATGAATCTACAAATGTTCAATTCAAGGAACATTCGTTTCCCAAATTTACAAATGGTCTTGACTGGTTGTTTGATATTGACTCATTTACAAAATCATTTGACCAATTTCACTTGTCTGATGCAAGAAATATACGTTCAGGTGATACTTCATCAACTGTAGAAAGAAGAGATAATAATCCATAGATTCCACCTACATTTGATGAACATATGAATGAATATGTTCCTCTTCAAATGATCCCATCAGACAACTGTCACAAAACCTTAGTGTTTCTTCTGAAGAAGGTCCCAGCCTGGTACCATCTCACTCAGATGACTTGTCAATGAGATCAGAAATCAAAAACAAGCTTCTCATCCAGTAGAAACACAAGGTACATCAAATGATGCAAGCAATCTCAGTGCTGCTGAAGATGTAGCAGTTACTGAAATAGAAGTTGACAATCTTCATAATTCAACAACAATACAAGATAATGTGCCTCTGACCATAATGAACTGAATGTCTCCAATCTTGATGTAACTATTGCTGGTGACACCATTCCAACCACAAGAATACACAAGAATCATCTAGTTGAAACAATTATTGGTGATCTTAATGAGAGGGTGACAAGAAGCAAGTCCAGTATTGCAAACATTTGTTTGTTCTCATGCTTTCTATGTCAAACAGTACCCAAAAACATCAAAAAGGCACTTGAAGACAATAGCTGGATTGAAGCAATGCAGGAAGAATTGCTCTAATTCAAGAAGCAAGAAGTATGGCAACTAGTAGATCTTCTCGAAGGACAATACCCGATCAGTACCAGTTGGCTGTATAGGAATAAGACTAATGATAGAGGGATCGTCATCAGAAATAAAGCAAGACTAGTGGCACAGGGATACACTCAAGAAGAAGGAATCAACTATGACCAAGTGTTTGTTCCTGTTGCCAGACTAGAAGCAATCAGAATCTTTCTTGCATATTCTGAGTCCATGAAATTCACTGTTTATCAAATGGATATAAAGTGTGCCTTCCTATATGAAAAGGTTGTTGAAGAAGTCTATGTGAGTCAACCACCTGGCTTTGAAGATCCAGATTTCCCTCACAAAGTTTACAAGCTTGACAAAGCTCTGTATGGTCTTCATCAAGCGCCAAGAAAGTGGTATGAGACTCTATCATCCTTTCTTCTTGAACATGGGTATGAAAGAGGAAATATTGATTAGACTCTCTTCAAAAGAAGAAGAGGAAAAGACATGCTGTTAGTCTAGATCTACGTGGATGACATTATATTTGGCTCGACAAACAAGCAACTCTGCAAAGAATTTGAAGACCTTATGCATTCAAAGTTCCAAATGAGTGCTATGGGGGAACTCACCTTCTTTCTAGGGGTGGAAGTCCAACAAACAGCAGATGGAATCTTCTTCAACCAATCAAAATATGTAGACACCATGTTGAAGAAATTTCACTTTGCTCACTGTTAGTCTATTAGAACTCCTGTGGATACTAAGTGAAGATTGGACCTGACCCTGAAGGCAAATCAGTGGATCAGACTCACTATCGTTCAATGATAGGTTCATTATATATCTAACAGCCAGTAGGCCTGACATTATGTTTGGTGTTTGTGTGTGCGAGATATCAAGCTGATCCAAAAGAATCACATGTGTCCACAGCAGAAGCTGAGTATATTGCTGCATCAGTATGTTGCTCTCAAATTCTCTAGATTCAAAACCAGATGCTTGATTATGGTTTTAACTTCTTGCACACACCAATTTCTATTGACAACACAGCTGCTGTCTTTATAACTAATAATCCAGTTCAACACTCAAAAACAAAACATATTAAGATTAGATATCATTTTTTGAGAGACTGTGCTGAAAAAGGTTTAATCAAATTGATTCAAGTACCAACTGAAAATCAATTAGCTAATTGTTTACCAAGGCATTTGAACCTGGTAGGTTTGAATTATGGTTCAGTCAATTGGCATGATTAACCTTGAGTAAAAACCATGAAAAACATCAAAAAAACAATAAAAAACATCAGAAAACCACAAAAAGAAATCAAGTTTGATAAAGAAAAGAAATTATTGGGAAATGATATAATTACAGTCGTTATATCATTCATTGTGCTTAATTTCAAAATGTAAAAGACTGAAATGACTTACCAGATATGTTGGTAGGCTCAACTTGGAAGAAAAGATACATGTAGTGATGAATTAAAGACATATTCAATTATGAAACACTCATCACAAAGTACAGATATGTATTGGCTTATTGAATGCATGTGTGCGTAGTAGCCTAAACACACCCTGTAATGATACTTTATGAATCTCTTTCACCACATCATTTCATCTTTGTTTTGCTGAGCAAAGACCTGATGAAACTTGCACATAGTGCAGATGTTATGATCCAAAAGATTCCCAATGTGGAACACATCCAAAATTGGATGAATCAAAACAAAGTAATACATTCCAAGTGAATGAACACAAGAATCCTATCATGGATCACCTTCCAAAGTGAAGTGAAAAGAATCCTAATGTGGATCAACATGAAAAAGGATCAAACTAAAAGAATCCCAATGAGGATCATGTGAAAATGAGATTTCATGACTTAAGTAGCCTGGTAAGAAAAGCTGTGAAAAAGTTCTACCATGCATTGTATAAGGAGGGTTGATCATTTCATGTTATGTGTGTGAGGTACACATTGAATAATTAATCAACCAAAACATGATAAAAGTCATTTGCATCAAAATATCAACCAGGTATGGGTTTAAAAGGACAAAATACCTTCAATCTTCAAGTAAATGATATGTCCATTTAATCATAAAGGATGCACAGTGTAATGTAAGACTGATATGATCCCAACAAAGAGATTTTTCTCTTCCTTACTAATATTAATCAAAAATAATATTCAAAAGGTTTTAAATCTTTAAAGTTTCTATCCAAATAGGACATAACTTTAGGGGGAGTAATTTAAAATTTTGAGTAAGTCCAAATTTTTGGTTTATTAACTTAATTTGAAAAACAAAACAAAGAATTTTAGTTCGTGTTGTTGCAATAAGTCATACCATTATATCTCAGCTTATGTAGATTCTTAGAAGCATGATAAGTCCAGTCTGTCAAATTTGGGAAACTTGTATCAATTGTGACATACAAATCAATCCAAGCAAGAATTGACAACTTCAACAGTCAACTTCATAAGAAAATCAATCAAGGACAACCTCTTCATAAGATGAATAATCAATTCAATCATATTAACTTTGATTAAGATCAAAGCTAATGCATGTAAGTGCATTACTTAGTGCGCGTGAAGGTAACCCATGCATGTAACTAATGTGGGTAACAGTAAATTTTCAAGTGCAACTAATGCGAACAATGATTTTACTCTACCGCATTAGTGTGTGAAGTAAAAGTGGAATTTACTCTACCGCATTTTCTACAGTTAACAAATGCGGATGAACAAGTCTCTCTCACATTTGCTACAGTGCAATGTTGATCAAGTGTTGTCAACCGCATTTGGTATAGTCGCACAAATGCTGATTGACTTTGTTCTATCGCATTTGCTACTGTGTACAAATACGGATAGGACAAAACAAGTAACTCTACTGCATTTGTTATAGTGAATGTTGATGAACACAATCACAAGTTATTCTTTTGCATTTACTACAACACAAATGCGGACAGTCAAAGGTTTCAAGTTCTAACTTCCGCATTTGCAACAGTATACAAATGCGGAAAGAATAAAAATATGAAGAAGAAACAAAACTTCCTCATTTAGAACAGTAGCTAAATGCGAACAGTCGATGTCAAAAGTTTGTCTTCCGCATTTTCTACAGTTAACAAATGCGGATGACCAAAAGTCAAACAAATTAACCTTCAGCATTTTGCTATAGTGGTGACTGTATTTGCTCTTAAACTTGTAAAATATTTCAAAATGTATTATTGGACTATTTAAAGGAATTCAAAACAGATCATTTAATACTTTTCAAATTTGAGAGACTTTATAGTGAGACGAGCGCAAACGTACAGTACACCATCGTCAATCATCATCATCATAAAACAATCAAAGATTTTTGTGTCAATCTACTCAATCGACTATGTTATCGATTCTGAAACAACATTCATTAAGAAATAAGGTGAAAATTTCATAAAAAATTTAATCAAGACCTAAGTTTCAGAATGTTAAACCTAAATCAGTCAATGAACCAACTGATAAGAAAGCACACAAAAAATGTTTCATTGATGCAACATAATATACCTTTTCGACTTCTATGAGCATGAAAATCAACAAAAATTCTTATCATCATGGAAATCTTGATATTCATGTTGTTTGTAAGAACATGAGCTTGTAAAAAAATGAAACAATGAAACAAATCAATGAAACGATATCTCATTAATGGTTCAAACATAGAAACTATGATTGTTAAATGACAAACTCATCATTTGCCATGACAACAATGCAACAAAAATGACAAGCAGTATTCCTTGCCGATTTAAAGTTAAACTGATAACTAATACACATGTCTCTTGTGTAGATTACATGGAAAATCTTACATGGAGCAAGCTCCATAACGTCAGCAGTTATTTAAACCCTGATTTGCCTGAAGCCAAAGGACTTAGAGATATGATAAGATTCTTATCTACCACAAGGGTAGCATATGCCAAGACTGTGAGACCCATAATCTATGAGAATATCATCAGGTCGTTTTGGGACTCAGGTGAGGTAGTTGAAGCTGATGGTGTGAGAACATAACTGGGCGAATCAACAATGAGCTCACTTTGAGGATCACTAAAGATTCCGTTAGAAGATGTCTACAATTTGGTGATAATGCTAATGATCCTCAGGAACTAGATGATGAAGAAATAACCATATTTTTCACTGAAATTGGTTATGAAGGAGGTTATGAAGCAAAACAGATAGTTAAAGGATTAGTGGATCTGCCTTGGAGGTTCCTAATTCATATGTTCTAACACTGTCTGTCAAAAAGAAAAACAGGATGGAATGACATTCCAGTCCTCACATCTTCTGCAATATGTGCTCTCTACACCAACAGGCCGTTTAATATGTCTGCATATGTGTTCAATGGCCTAATTTCTAACATTCAAGAAGGAATAAGATACAGTTTCTGATGTATCCAAGATTCATTTAATTTCTAATCAATGAACCATTCCATGACATGTTTAACGAAGAACTTGTGCTTGACATTCCTCACTATGATGTAAGATCCTAAAATACATCAAGAGAAGGACCCAAGGAACTTTTACAGTGGTGCCCACTCACCCTTTTTTCCTTTGATGATTCAACAATTAAATCAAGCAGATCAAGTCAACCACACCCCAACCAATAACACAACCATCACCACAACCATCTCCACCACCATCACCACAACCAACTCCACAACCATCTCCACAAACATCAGCACAACCATCACCATAACCACAACCATAACAATCACCACAACCATCACCACAACCACAACCACAATAATCACCACAACCAACACCACAAAAAACCCCTCAACCTTCACCTATATCACCTCATCATCAATATCTATTATCACCACCATATCAATCAATATCTATTATCACCACCATATCAATCACCTATGTCACCTTACCAACCTTTACCATCATCCATGATCACCCAGCTAAAATTGAAGGATCAACAAGTGCATCTAAATCATCCAATCATCTTCTGATGAGGAGGATCATCATGATCAAATCCCTGTAATGAAGCACCTTCTGAGGTTGCTCCTTAAGAGAGCTATGCTAAATCTAACATCAACAGGCGTGATGAAAAAGATGAACTAATATCTGAGCTCTTACAGAAAATGGAAAGGATGGAAAGGACTTTAAATAAGAGAGCCGGAATAATCAATGACAGAATTTTAGAGCTGGATGAGAAAGAGAATGAATTGAAAGAACTAAAAGAAAAATATGAAGCTGAAAGAAAAGAAAAAGACAATGAAATTGATTACTTAAAAGCTGCACTAAACCATTCGAAAGAAGAAGTCAGTGGTCATGTGGACACTCTTGCTATTTAGACTATAGCAATGGAGGAACAAGAGAATATCATCGAGGAACAAGCATAAATCGTTTCAGGTCTTGAAAAGGAGCTTCAAAGACAAAAAAGAAGAATCTCTGAACTAGAATTGATAATTGAAAGTCAAAGAAGTAAAGTGGATGAGGAAAAGAAAGATGAAGAACAAGAAAAGGTAGATATGGATGATAATAAGTATGTTTCTGAAAATGAAGAAAAAGAAGGTAATGCAAGTCAAACAAAGTTTAAAGATCAAAGTCAAGAAATGGTGTTACTCTGGAAACATAGATGACTCTCACTATGAGAAAGCTGAATTTGAAGAACTCTTCAGTGCATTAGACAGTTTTTCATCTGAAAAATTTAGCATAGATGATGACTTTTGTGAATTTGTAAACAATCAAAGGGCTGATTCAGGCCTATTGTATTCATCCCTAAGTCACCAGTTCCTTTGGAGAAGGAGTTGACTATGCAAACTGTCCCTGCTATCTCTTTATCTGAAGAATAGAAAGAAAAAATAAAAGAAATATATGAAAAAGAAAAGAAAGAGGAGGAGAAAAGTAAACTGAATGATCAAGAGCCAATCACACCTGAAAAGGTACCTGAAGTAGTAGAACAAGCTAAAACTTCCAGCCCTCAACTTCAAACTTACTCACGAAAAAGGAAATATTTAGCTGGAAAGGCTAAGGGTAAGAGACCAATAGTTGAAGAAGAAACAGTTAAGAAACAAAAAGATGACCCCAGAAGCCTAGCAGCCATTGCTGAATTTCTGGAAGAGCATGAGCAGGCTGAAGCTCAATTGAAGAAATTAGCTGGTGCACTTGAGTTAGAAGAAGGTGAGATTGCTAGTGGATATGATGCTGAAAAGGATGTTCATATGGACAGTCCCATGAAAACATAACAGGCAGTAGAAGAAATGGTGTCCAAAGCCCAAACTGATGACATGATCAAAGCTATGTTTCTGATCAATCAAGGATATGATCCAGATGACGTATTTGGAATGACATATGAAGGAATAAAAGAAGAAGAAGATAAAGTGAAAAGGCTGCTTGATCCAAACATTGAAATAGAATATGAAAAAGCAATCACCAAGGATGCTCCAATGCATAAAGAATCCTCTATGAAGAAATCAACCGAGTATGAAAGACCATTGCCAAGAAGGGCTCCCCTACACAAGCTATCTTAAATGAAGAAATCATCCCCAACTCAGGAACCATTATTTCCTGATCCTTATAATATGTCTGATAAGGAAATGAAGGACTATCTCTCAAGTCAAGGGTTCACAAGAAGAAGGATTGGAAACATGAAGACCAACTCATTAAGGGTTGCAACTCTTCAATTGATTAATGAGAAGAAAGATAAACTTAAAAAGCTAGAAGAAGAATTAGCAAGCACTAAGCCAAGAAGTAGAGTATGAGCTGAATACATGATGCTAAACCAGAAAGACCAATAACTACTTGCTCCTGTAATACACAAGTACCCTGAATGGTTTGCAAAACCATCTCAGTTGAAACTGCAAAAAGGATTGACCACTGCAGAACTGATCAGGGGGTGTCTACTCCCAAGGGTAAAGTTGATCAAAAGATAATAGCTTGGAAGTACGATAGTACATGGAATAAGTTCATGGTGAAAAGGATCTCAGGGTTAGTACAATTCTTTACAGAGTACTCAGCTCTTATAAATGCCCTGGAGATTCATGATATAAAGGAAATAGCTCAACTTGAACTGATCAATCATGCAGCTATGTTCAGGGGATATGAATTTGAGAACATAATTAAGATGTTCAAAAGAACTAACAACTTCAATTCATTAAAGACAATATGCATGAGAAAAGATAAAACATTTGTCAATTCCCTTAAGAAGAAGAAAAAGATGCAAGCAGAAGAAATTGTATTCCCTGAGCTGAAGGTGAAGCCTACAGAATCACTAAGAAGGAAAATGGTGTCTGGTACTCATTCTCCACACCATCTCAAATGTGTACTATGATGAGAAAACTTATGAGATGGTAATTGAAAGGAAGTGTGGAGGAAAGGAGGGAGCTGAAATCAGATTATTCAGTGGATATGAGGTTAGATTGCTTGATGAATCATCTATCCATTACATATACACCAGACATTTCATGGAATTGAATAATAAACTGGGAGAGTTGGATATGCACTTCTTTCTAAAGTGCATCAAGTTGCTAAAGCTGGCATATGATCAGATAAGAGTCCAAAAGAGAGAAAAGAAAGAAGAAGAAGACACCATTATAGCATGGCAACATTGTAAAACTTGAGGTTGATTTGGGGGGAGCTTACTGATACATAGAGATGGACTTTCTACAATTTCTATATGAAAGCCTATTTCACTAAAG